>WBMY01008937.1:356123-475712 GCA_013397315.1 Donacobius atricapilla
TTTTTTTTTTTTTTTGTAATAACTATTATTTTCTAGAATGTTGATATAGTTACAATCTTGTTAGCACAAAACATATCCATTTATCAGAGCTGGTTCTTGTCAAGGGTGTTGGAGTGAATTGAGAATGTTGTAAGAGTAAGTCCCTCACTCCTGGGATAAAAGGAGGTCTTAACTGTTTGAGATGCAGATTTGGCCCTTTGCTCCTAGGGTAAAAGGAGGTCTCTTAAGATAGAGACGATTTCAGAGATAGAAGAAGACAATTTGTGTTGTAAACTAGAAGAAGCATTCTTAAACGGTACTCCAAATATGCTGAGAGACCCATGAGTAGCCAGGGGAAAGGCTGCTAATGGGTGGGACGGCACAATCTGCAAAATTCCGGGTGGTTGCAGATTTGTGACATTGGGAGCCCCCAGACTGTTTTTTGTTTCTTATGGCAAATGTCTCCATGGGACCCTGGAGGGGGGACTCCTCTCCCAAAGTGATGGAAGATTGTGTTTGAATAGTGACACTGACTGAGGATCGTGGTTTTGTCTCTCTGTGTTGGTTGTGAGAGGGTGACACCTGTGGAAGGAAAAGTTTTAAAGTTTCAATTTTTTTTTCCCCCTCTTCCTTTTTTTCATTCCTTTCGTGTGTAAAATAAACTATATATGTAACTTCCAAGTTTAGGCCTGTTGTGCATTTTATTTTCTCTTAGTCAAATCCCACAAAAGAGTGGAGACACTCAAGCCACTACACTAGATTTAGGAGAAAGGATTTGATGAATATGAAACCACTACACCTCCGATTTAAATAAAAGTGCATGTATATGCAGAAACAGCTCTCTGATTTGTTTTGTTTAAGCAGGTTTAATTAGAATTTATTCTTAGCACAGAAAATAGATTTAGGCAGGTCATGGCTTCATTAGAAAGGCTTTGTGCTTTTATCTGTTTGAATAACAAAATTGCGGAGGTGTATAGTCTAGAACACTTTCAGTATCCTTAGGATTACTCTCAGTGGGATGTAGGCAGCTGTTTGCTCATGCTGTCATTCAGCTCTTTTTGGTACTGATCAGTTTGTGATTTACTTGAGTATGGACCTCTTGATTTCTTCTTCTCAGCTGCCTGTACAATCTGAACTGTGTGTGATCTTAGGCAGCAAGGACACCTAACCAGAACAAGGATACCTAATTCAGCCAAATTGTTTTCTTCATTAGTCTTGTATGTAAAGTTTAGACCATGCTTTAAGGAAAGCCTGGTAGCTTTGAAGTGCATCCTTGATGACCATTGTATCTCTCTAAGCAGTTAAAACAGAGACTGATGGTATTGATCCACTCAGAAAAATGTTGGTCCACTCAAAAGCCGTGAGATATAGATTCTTAAGCTGATCAATTGGATGGATAAACGAGTGCAGGTTGTTCTTATGTAGGAAGTCTGGCAGCTGTTTCAATCATTCACTGCTTTTACTGAGTCTGGTAGTCCTGGTTCATGCTGAGGCAAACATATGAATGAGTACAAAATATGTCAGAAAGAAAAAATGTGCTGTAACACATCATTTTTCTTGATCCTGAAGATGCCCTGGGAGTCTTTTCCATGATCAGATATTTAGCAGACAATTGTTTCATGTCTCAGCATAGCTGGACTGAAAATCTAAAGCTAATTTAAAGCATGATAAGCACCTCTGATGTTATTCCTGATCCTTAATGAGTGAGTCTACAAAGGCATTTAAAATGGGTAATTTTAACTGTTGCATGTAGTTTTGTGGATGTGCTTCTGGCACTTCATTATCCCATGGTAATAAAGTTTCAATTTGCTTTAAGAGGCTGTGGGGTTTTTTTCCATCTTCAGTCCAGCCATCACAGCAGTCTTTCAAAACTGGTTATAATCTTCCTCCCCTTTTTCCTGACCTACAACTCCATCATTAGGATCTTTTTTTTCTGAAGACATTGCAAAATCTTTCTCAGTTTATTCTGGAAAGATTTGTGGGCATGCAAAATGTAAAATTGGAGCAATAAAAGAAATAGTTTCCAAGTTTCAGTGATTGTTGTCAACGTAGTACTGAGCAGATCTCTGAAAATCCTATATCCACATGTGATAAATCCAAGTAATTAACACAGGGGTTATATATAATATTAATGGAAAGAATTAACCTTTTCCATCCTTTTGCTTCCTTTCTACATGTTTGGATGTACACAGAGGTGTATTCTTATTAGCAACAAACACACATTGTTCCAGTATTTTAGATTGTGAAATCTGTTTTTCTCCTGCCTGTCTTGTATTCATCCCCTTTGGCAGCTACAGGTTGAGAGGAGTCAAACTGTACTAAGGAGACGTTTTACTCTGCATGTCCATTAGTGAAGTCATTTTTTTTTGCAGACTGATCTTGCTACTACACTTTTGCTAGTATCAAATTTATGCCCTCTCTGTACCTATTGAAATCAGAGTTTAATTTCAGATTTAGCCAATCTATGTATTGTTACGGGCTATTGAGCACGACAGTAGGAAACTAAATGAGGCCACTGAACATCATTTCAGTCATAATGTGAGTTTCCAGAGGGAAATCTGCAAGAATGGCTTTAATGCTCACAGCAGTAAGGTGATAGGTTAAACAGTCTAAATGCTAGTGACAAGTATGATTTTAAAGAAAGAAAAGTTTTTGAAATGTTGCAGGCTATTTGCTGCATATTTGCACCAGCCTGACTTATTAATTATTCAAATAAGACATTGAATATTTGATCAGAATCTGTAATCCCTTCGTCAGTTAACATATTATTTACTTTTGAAAAGTGCTGATGTACCACACTCTTCCCATTGCACCTGCAAAAATGAATTGGTCCAATTTATGTGCACAGAATAATATATTGTGCTTTAATGTTCAAGATATTATTCATTAGTTCCTACTCATATAAGCCTTCTTACCTTCTTCATATTTTATTAGTGCCCTTTAAAAAGACATAAAAAATCAGTCATGTAGTTGTTCCATTTTAAATTATGCAGATGATGTTAAATGCCATTATAATCTATTAATTATATATACACACTCTGTGTTTTCTATAGATTGCATTTATTCGCTACAAATAATTAGGTATTTTAGTCCATTGATGGTCTCATGACCAGAGCGTTACTACTGGCTGTTTGAAAAGTGAGAGGAACACTTTTCAAATCAAATTAGCATAATTTAGCTATTGGGATTTTCATTTAGGATCAGTTTATCCAAAGCATATGTAAAATATGCAACATTTTCTATAATGCATTTGTTTTAAAAAGGTTAAAGTAGCCATTAAAAATTTTTCTGGAAATGAAAATTTGTCTTTTTATGTAGCCTGTGGCTCAGAGTATCTTTTAAGAAGTTTTCTATCTGGAATACATGACTTCTTCATCCATGTTTCCTGTAGTGCTCTGGTGATTGTCCTGTCAATGGAACAGATGCTCATCATTTTCTAGCAGGAATGATTTTTTGTTGTTGTTACAGCATACTGATTTGATGGGCCCAAAAGAGTCTGTGGAAATTGTTAAGTCCACTGAAAATCTGCCAGACAGGCATGGCAGACATGGGGGCTGGCAAGCTTCTCTTCTCTCCTGCTGGTTTCTTGCCATTGCCTCTGTCTCTGTGTGATAGCTGCTCCCCTGGTTACTCATCGCGCCTGGTCTCTGTGATGCCCCTGCCTG
Source organism: Donacobius atricapilla (assembly GCA_013397315.1). Taxonomy (NCBI): domain Eukaryota; kingdom Metazoa; phylum Chordata; class Aves; order Passeriformes; family Mimidae; genus Donacobius; species Donacobius atricapilla. The sequence goes on from WBMY01008937.1 coordinate 359,768, forward strand.
CACTGTTGTGGGGCTGCACTGTTTTCTGAGCTGCTTGGCTATGCATCTGTCTTATTAATTAACAGTGAGGTCGCATTGGGTCCACAGCAAGTCAAGTCAGAGGTGTAGGGGACATGGCCTGCTAAACAGGTGTGAGAAGATGCAGGCACCTTGGTCAGGCAAAGATTGGCAGGGTAACAGTGGGCGGAAAATCGGCCTCGAGTGCAAAGATGATGGGAAGTGCAGAGTACCCATGGAAACAAAGCAGCCCAGGAGGTGAGCAGAAGGAAAAGCAGGCAGGCTTCAGGGACTTGTGAAATACTGTCAGTGAGAGTCAGTATTTCAGAAATGACATGATGGCAGCATCAACCATGTAAAATTATTGAAGTTACTGGGTTTGCAGCTCAGTTCAAGACTGACAAAAATTCATAATATTGACAGTTCTTCACAAGACAGAAACAGCAGGTCGGAGTCACTCGACGTGAATCCACACACAAAAGCTGGAAGCTTTAGGTCTACAACATGATTTGGAAGTCAAGACAGAAAAGACTTTAGGCACATTTTTAAGTTTAGTTGGTTTTAAAGGGGTTTAAGGCACCGTTTTGAAGTTGCTTTGAATAGACCTTCTTTCCTGTTTTACATTTTACTATTTACATTAATGAAGGCCACACAGGAGACATCATAGACATGCTCATATAATGGTGAAGAAGCTTGAATATCTGTCTACAAAAATGGTGCAGTTTCTTCCCCTTAAGATCTTAAAAAGATTGATGACTGGCAGTCTCTGCTTTGATCTGTGTTAAAAATAAACGGCATGCATGTTTCTGTTAAAATCAGCTGAGCTCAGTTATTACTCACCTAGCTTTAAGGTGTTTGCCTATGCTGTAATAACTATTCTTAATATATTACAGAAAAGAAGTTCTAGTATCTACAAGAGAGAGTTCTGGGTCTCCAAGAGACAGGCGATCTCTGCTCTTACACCACACACCAAAGGGAATAAAAAGAAGTGAGGACCTTCTTTGGTACACAGGCTGGGGCTGTTCAGAGGCAGACATAGCTATGGCTGCCTTCAGCTAACAAAGGGAGCCTGCAGTAAAGGGAGCATAAGCTCTTCATATGAAACTGTAGATTTTTGTCTCTGTCCTAGGCGTAAAGGATTCCTTTCTGAATAGAATGCCTCCTGCTACTTGCTTTGGGATGGTGGAAGCTTCCACACAATGCAGTATTGGTTCCTGAAATAAGCATAGTTTCTGATTTGTCTGGGAGATGACAACAGGAATACTTTGCCTTTGATGCTTTAATACTTGGTTGTATCACAGAGCTTTTGATATGAGATACTATTACCCTTCAGATTGTTTACACTAATCATCTACGTGAGCCATCACTGTGCTTTTCCTTGCCAAAAATGATGGCCAAGCAACAGACTTCCAGTATGACATAACAGATTTTAGAAAGATAGATCAGATCCTGCATCCTCTACTCAAGAAATAGCAGTAAAAGCAGCCACCTCCAACCCCACATGAATAGTTAGAAAAGAACAGAGGAGACTTAGATGGGGAAAAGTTCACAGTTGCAAAGCTCTTTTTAGATTTTTCATGTCCTTCCAAAGTCCTCTGAATCTAAGTGTGACTGGCAAGTTGGGACTCATGCTTTTTAATCTTGAGAAACTCTGCATGCAACAGTTTTTCAGTCTTTTGTGATCCCAGTACTGCTCTTCCATGTGCTGTCAACCATTAGTCATTGCCCAAACACTTTAGTGTATTGTTTGCTTAAAAAGTATTTCAAAACATTGTCCACTGCATTAGGCTGTGATATCTGCTGAGCTTTTGGTCACTTAGCCTTGATTTTTTTTATCTGCAGCTGTTTCTGTTTTTCACTGGCGTCTCTTGTCAAGCTTGACAAAGAAAACTGAAGTAAAACTCTGCATTTTGGGTTTGTAGTTTTGCTCATTCACCCAGTTATACTTCAGCTTTCATGCTCTGTGTAACACTGTTGTACACAGCTTCCCTAAGGTTCACATAATAAACTATGTAAAGATTATATGAGTCAGGAAATCCTTTAAAGTGACACAGAGCCACTTTATCAGCTCCAGTACCAAGTCTCTACTTTCTTTCCAGGACAGTGAAATATCACTCATTCCTGGCTGCCATATTACCCCCTTAGGATATCCTGAGCTGTGCCAGAGATCAGCATTACTTCTGCAATGCTAACAGAAATTATTCATTATTTCTTGTAATACAGGGAATCAGGAGCACCCAACAAAGCTATTAAGCAGCAGGTTTAGAATGAACAAAAGGAAATATTTTTCACACAGCACATAATTACATCGCGGAGCTCATTGCCTCAAGATGCTGTGAAGCCAAAATTATAAATGGGTTAAAAAAATGGGCTAGACAAATTCATTATTAAACACAATGGCTGTGTGTAGTTTCTTGGTGAGGAAGAGGTTGCTCAGGAAAGCCATCAATTGCTAGAAGCTAAAAGGGTATGCTGGGGAAAGATTCACACTCTGCTCTATTCTTCATACTTTTTTGTAAACATCTGCTACTAGTTCTATTGTAGAAAAACTAATCGGTTGTATAGACCTCTCGTTTGACCCGGTATAGCTGTTAACTCAGGTAAAAAGGAAAAAAAATAAATCAGTGCTCCTGTATATACATAGTTAACAATGTGATGTGAAATGGTAATTATTTCTCTTTTTTTCCCATACTGGTAGTCAGTTTCATAGAACTCACATCAGTTTATAAAGAGCACAAAACTGCTCCTTAAGTCAGATAGCATCCTCAGTGTTTTCGGCTTCCTTCTTTTACTAGCTATTCTCCTGGTCCACTGCCTTACTGGACTGGTGGACTGCAGGACTGCTGTGGACTGGGGCTGCAGCTTGATGATGCTGTAAAGGGAAAGAGGAAATAAAAGAAATTGAGTTGTAAAATACTTTTATATAAAATGCATGTAGTTGCTATGCTAAGGCCTAATCCTTGAGCCTTTATCCTGAGCAGTGCTTTTTTCTGCAAAGAATCTTTTTTCCATTAATTAGACCCTTTCAAGAGAGTTGTATTATTTACAGTACATTGGGGTAGTGAAATTAAACTCTTAGTGTGGGCAGTAAACCACTTCTTCTCGTGTTTTGGATAGCAAAAGGGGCACTGAATTTTGAAGTTAAACAGGTTGAGCTTCCAAACCACACCAAAGCATTTGCTTTGGTTTCACACTGGGAAACACGTTTAAAAGCTAAGCAAATGTGGTGTCTTGCTGCTTTCCTAGTACATTTCAGTTTTGCCACTGGCTTTTTAATTGTCTCTTCTTTTACAACATCAGCTGCTTGAATTTTAAGTTTTGATGGTTACATTGTGAATCAAGTCTATAGAAGTGACAGTAGCTAGAACATACAAAAGTGTTTGAGTACAAGGAAAATCACAGAAATTGCTCATGCTTTTTATATGTTTAATTGTAGATCTGGTTTGAGATTGACATGTTTTTCCTCTATTCGTCAGGTTTTTTGCACAGCATTTGTGTTTATTTTAGTGGTATTTACTAAGAACATGTATCTCTGGCACACAAAGAAAGCTAGAAACACTGTGCCATGTGCAGGATTCAGGGCTTCTTTAAAGTTTAACTGTTCTGTGGATTGCTTTTCATTTTTCGTTTTGAGACCGTGTGTTTCTCTTTTTTTTTTTTGGTGACATTTTTAAAATACTTTATTCCTGCCATTAATTGATATTTGAAAATTGCTGTGGTAGAAGGACAGTCTAGTTGGGAAGCTGAAGTATACTACAATGGAATTGACTTAACTATCTTGTAGGGGGATCAGGTTGAATCTTTTCAGAATAGGCGTTTTCCAAGTGCCAAGAAACTAATGAAGTTACTAAGTTTTTGTCTAACTGCACAGTGACACAAAAGTCTGCGTTGTGCTTCCTTAGTATTTTATACTCACTCCCTGCCAAAGTCTCTGGGAACCTGAATGACAAATCTGGAAGTGTAATAGTAACATGATTTTTTTTGTGTCATGAAATATTTGGACAGTGCTACCCATATGACTGTTTTAATGTGGAACAGCAGTGTTTTGGAGTGCTCAAGCTAAATAGTGCAATAATACAGAAAAAAAAAAACACAGAAAAACTAAAAAGATTGTTTTCCTCTCTGTTTTCATGAAGAAAAAGGAAAAAGAATACATACAGAAAGTATTATTTTGATTGTCTATAATACCACATTTTTATAAACTGAAAGTCATGTGCATAAAGCAGTGAAGTACTCCAATCACCATACAGTTTCTGCCCATGCCTGGAAAAGTTTCAGCGTCTTCTAATGAAAAACAGAAAAATTATCTTGATTTATGCTGGAATTCAAGTTTGATCTGGTATCATATCAAGTGTTTGTATTTTAAGTGATACGACAAGTTTAGTTGCCAGCTATTATGAATACAGTGTAGTTACAGAGAATGATAACTTCCAAATTCAGGTACCTAATACAAAAAAAACCCAAACCATACATTTTTGGGGAATTGTGTATATTCTTACGGAACTAAATTCAAGTTGACTGAGGGCAAGGTAGGGAGCCAGAGTGGGACGTGTAAGACCTCACCTCTCTCTTCAGCTACCTGAAATGAGGTTGTAACCAGGTGGGGGTGGGTCTCTTCTCCCAGGCAGCAAGCAACAGGACAACAGTAAACAGCGTCAAGTTGTTGCCAGGGGAGGTTTAGATTGGATATTTGTTATTCCACCTCATGTCAGGATTGGAACATTTCAGTGCCAGTCGCTCTTGTCCATCTAGCTCACTCTTCATCATTTTTTCTTGTTCCATGTGCAGAATTTGGCTCATAGAGTTTATTAATAAATCTAATAAAAATGGACTTTACTGGGTTGTTATTTTAAACAACTAGTAATTGGCTTAATGAGAAACAGATGCCTGGAATCTTTGTATTGTCTTCTAAGGGAAATATTTATATAGAGACTCCAATTTTTTAAAGTTTTGTTTTACAGAGGGATGCAGAGAATAAAGGCATCTGCTGCTATTCAACAGAGCTGTTATAATGTTGGCTTGCCTCAATTAATCTAGCTTGAGTGCAGTGTTCTAATGAAAGGAAATGCAGAATAAAAATTTAGAGCTACAGTGTATATAAATCTTGAAATGTCCACAGATAGCTGATAAATCGCTGTGTTTTGTTCAGTTTATGCAAAAAGATAAAATCAAGAAGCAGATTGCAGAAGCCGAAATTACACATCAAGTCATTAAACCTCAGTCTTCATTACTGAAGAATTGTTTTGATATTCAGCAAGATCAGAATCTGAACAAAAGAGTAGCTAGGTGACATGTTCAGAAGGGTTCTGAACACCAGGAAAAAATCCACAGAATAATGTCATAGATGTGATCTAAGTGCAGAACTATGATTGCTCCTTTTCTGTTCTTAAGGCTCTGAATATAAACAAGATTTTACACTGATTTTCTCTTTGTGACTAACCCTTTATTTCTTGTTTAAGTTTCATGTCTCATAATCCATTTGTGTTAACACAGACTTGGTAACTTTTCAGTTAGCTCTCTTTACTCCATAAACAACTCACCTTCATGTCCCCAACATACTGTCCTTTAGAAAAAAGACTGTTCTGTCAAACGATGCCATTTTTCTTCCCATTTTTTTTTACCCCGGACTAAACTCTGCCATTACTTGTACCCAGCAATTGTAAAACACCACAAAATTAGAGGAGAGAGAAAAGACATTCTTGTTGCACATCTGCCCAGTAAGTAATTCATGACAGTCAAATTCCCATTTCCATCATTATTGCTGGACATAGATTTTTTCTGTTAGTTAGTTCAGTACTTATTTCACTTGCAGAGTGTATTCTCTGAATGTAGCTGTGTGAGTGATAAATAAGAAGGAAGAGATATTTGCACTGAGACATTCAGAGATCCCCATTGTATTGCACAAGATTAGTACAAGTTCAGAAGACTTTTCAAAGCTCTTTGAGAGTTCCACTCTTGGGCATCAGGAGTATAATACCTGATAACATGGAAAGAGGACTGGACAATCCAAATGTCCATCAATAAGCTCCTGTGGATACATGCTGTTGTGGAACTGTCAGATATGCATTGTATTTTTCTATTGAGAAAATATTAGTACCACCTACCTGATGTTAGATGAATGATGCAGAACTGCTCTTCAAATAAGAGCATTTAGGGACATCAACCCCTTTTGTCCCTCCTTCATTGTTAACTTCCACAGAGTACTTCCACTACACATTACCCATGCGCTAAGCCTGGGTCATTTGAGTAGCCTCAATTCAAGGTATTATATATCGGAATGAACTGTCTGGTTTTAAGCCTGGTTAATGAATTTCTGCAGTTACCTCTCTCGGAATGAGAAAGCGCTGTATATACATTTCAAACATCAAAATAAGGCAATTCAGGTGGGTGAGCTGCTGCCCTTCATTAGTGTGCCTAAGCAGACACTGTTTGTTCTAATGAGTAGTCTTGGGGATGTATTAAAGGTCTGCTGTCCGTCAGTGTACAGTGAGCAAACTAAAAATAATTAGGTTAACAATTGACAGCAATACTTGTCATCGTCAGTCTCATTACTACTTCTCCTATTTTTATGCTAGTTATCTTTATGTGCTCTTAAATACTCTGTGTTATTCTTTGAGTAGTTTCTCAGACAGGTGGGAAATTGTCTAGGACCAACACGATTTTTTCGAGGTTTTTATGCACGTTTCCAGTAAGTGTGCAGTTGTCCAAAGGGAAGATGATTGACAGGAAGCAATTACAGAGTGAGAGCCTCCAGAGGGATGTCTGGGAAAAGGAAACAGAATTTTAAAACCCAGAACCAGGATTTTTTTGAACAGTGAAGTAGTGGGAGCTCCCGTTGCTGTAGAAGTTCTCAGTGGCTCCGCTGTGTCCCAGTACTGCTCTCCCTGAAGCAAGAGAGTGTAGCAAATGATAAGCTCAGGGACTGGATGCCAGCCAGGAATAGTGGTAAATAGACATGTAGCTTTTAGATAGGGGATATTCTTCTTTAGAACCAGGAAAATGCTGACCTAAAAGTAGAGCCCAGAGGAATGACTGATTGACTTTATATATGTCAACAGTGTATTTGCAAACAAGCAAAGCAGACATTGAGGCACCAAAGCTTCCTGTGAAGATCAGAAAATGTAATGAGCCAGCACAATGAAGTGCTATCGTTTTTTTGAAAGGGCACTGCAAGTAGACCTTTATCTGTTTTAGCGTATCCTACCGCTCTTCCCTTGTAAAGTTCTATCTTATCCATGGGGAAAAACAACAGTGTGCAAAATATTTGTGTTCCATCTGTGCACGCCAGTGTACTCTGGCTTTAATCTTGCAGTTAAATGTAATGTCAGTGTTGCCTTGTAGCAGAATTAAAATCTTATTATGTGAGCTTTGTTTCTCTCTTATCTTCTATTCAAACTATATTAACTAGAGCAGCCGAGATATACTCATGGAAACCCTTGAGGCCCACTTAGTGAGCCAAATCTGAGGGGTGCTTTATCACTTCTGAAAGGTTAGATCAGCTGTGTGTACATTACAACTTGGATGAAGATAGGGGAGGGGTTTATTCACTTTTCAACAACATTTGTTTGCTTTTGTTTCATTTTTCCATGTGCCATTTTCTATTGCCTCAGGGAATTTATCACACTGAAGGTTTTTCCAAATTGTGTGGTTTTAAATCACAAAAAGCTTGTCTTTACATGGAATTTGAAGATCTTATCACATTTTATGTGCCTGGGTTAGCTGATAATTTAAAGTCAGGCAATTCTTGTGAATTCTGAGCTCAGAGTATTGTCTCAATTACAATGATGTATTCAGATAAAATCAGACAAAACTATTACTGGATTACCTAGAAATATGTTAGAAGTCACCTTTCTTATCAGTGTATGTGTCCACCATTTAATGTTGATCACCTTTCATAAGAAATAAACTTCAGTAAGCAGAAGAGCCCAGGTATTAAATAGTCTCTTTTCAAATCATATAGTTGCTCAAAAAATAATGTCACAGGCTTAGAGCATCAATCAAGTCATGGAAAGGAAGTATTTTCCCATGGAAAGTATTTCCCACTTCAGAAGAGTTTCTTGGAATCCTTAAACCTTGTTTTGTTCATTACATAGCATATGTAGGCAATAAGTGAAATAGCTCTCATCAATCACTGTGTAAAACATGAGTGAACAGAAAATTTTAATGACTGCAACACAAAAGCTACCACTTCAGTCAATTGTGGACTTTTTCTTCTGGTCACTAAATTTTTTTTTGTATTTTCTGCTTCTCCTCCCTCTTTTTCTGTCTCACTCTGATTTTTTCATTTTAATTTCTTTTTGCTTTTCTTCCTTTTGTTTTCTCTTTTTTGTTATATTTTAAACCAATTGCATACCTTCTCTTTACTATAGGAAGAACCAATCTGCTGTCCTTGCTATCTTTTTCGCAGCACATAGTATCTTTATGCTCTACTTCAATAATATTTCATTAGCTCTTTGAAACCATTCCCTGGGGCAAGCTTTTATTATTTGTAAAGTAAATCACATATCAAAGTGCTAATCTTTAGGAGGAAAAATGGGCTTGACTCAGAAAAAATATTTACATCTTTCATTAGCTTTTTGAATTAAAATTTAAAGTGCACAGAAATATTCCAGTAATGTTCTCAGAGCTCTAAAGTACCTAAAACCAGTTTTTAGAAACCATCTGCCTGTTAACATTCTGAGTACATTAAAGAAAATCTAGGAGTAACATACCTCTGCATTGTGGAAGCAACGTTTTTCGTGGCAGAAAGAGTTTCCTGAATAAATTGGAAATGAAAAACAAGAGGTGAAAAATCTGGTTATAATGGTACCTTGGAAACCTGCATTAGCTCAAATTCAAGGTCTCTGCCTTCATACAACATTTTAAGACACCTCTCCATTTCGGCCTCATTCAAACCATGTCATAGTGACCAAAATAAGTATTTTCTTTCTGTCCAAGTCCTCTGAGGTTTACCCTTCCAAAGATAGTATAAAGAAGTCAATTCAGAATTTACCTTACCTAAACATTCAGTGGACTGTATGTGACAAGAAGTCCTGCCCCTTGTTGTGTAAATCATAGAATCCCAGAATGGTTTGGCTTGGAAGGAACATAAAAGATCATCTTGTTCCTCCCTTCCTGCCATGGACAGGGACATCTTTCCCTAGTTGCTCAGAGCCCCATCCAACCTGGCCTTGAACCCTTCAAGGGATGAGGCATCCACAACTTCTCTGTTCCAGTCCCTCACCATCCTTGTAGTGAATACCTACATCCTGGTGGTAGGATTTCTCATTAAGAAATAAGTGACACTGCACCATTTTTTACTCATGTGTGTACAACTAGTATGTGTAATTGTATCCCTTGGAACAACATGGGGAGGAAGCAAGGAGATGGCACAGTAAATGAATTATGATGCATATAGTTTTGTTCAGAAAAGGATGGATAGTACCTGTGTGGTGATCAATGTCTTTCCCTGGTTTCCTATCAAAGCACAGAACTAGTTGGTATTCAGAGTAGCCTGTGTTCATTCAGTTTATGTTTACACGCATTACAGTGATGAGTGTTGCTTAAGTTCTCACTCCTAATTACATACTGTGGGAAGAAAAAAAAGAAAGGGTGGAGAGGAATGGGGAGATAACCCCACATGCTGTGCATGAAAAGTATTCGTTAAATCCTCCAAAGGCAGGAAATTCATTTCCATAAGAGGAAATAAGCAGTGCTTGAGACGAACTTTGTTTTCTTTTACACGCAGGTTAAAAATAATATATCTTGCATGTTAGTTATAGTACAAATGTGCATATTATACCCAGAGTGTCTTTTTTATAAAAAGGGATCATGAATCCTATCAACATACTATATTTTTCTGCTGGAGATAAATCAGGAAGATTAATGAGGTTAAGTTATTGCTGTCTAGTATGCCAGGGAATAAGTTTCTAAATTAGAATTTTAATTGTATATTCTATTGCAGTATGTTCTATTACTAATTCACCATATTTCTAAAATCTTCCCTTATATGGTAGTCTTAAAGAATTTTACAGGAATTAAAGTAATGGAGTTTTTAAAACTTAAGTAGATAAAATGGAAATGGCTCTGAAAGCCTATCAAAAATAGGTTATCTGTCAAATCTTTAGACTGCTCTTCAGAATCTATAAATATTTCTATTCCTGCTGTTGAATATTACAGGTGAGTTTCAGGTATTATCTTCAGTGTTAGATAGCAAGAAAAGAAGTTACACCAACAGATCTCATTAATAGATTGGGTTAAAAATATATGGAAAGTAATTCTTCGTTAATTATTACAGAAGTACTCTATGACACTCTTTTGCAGCCTTGTCATGATTTCAGACCAAATGACAATTGGTTCTTGGAGACTAAATGTACTAAGCTACTAAAGTATTTCAATCACCAATATGTGCAGTTTCACAAATCACACAACTTCTGTTCCATGGAAGAGGGCACATTTCAGGAAAGAATTTGGGTGGGTCTGTTTTGTGGTTCCAGCCATGCCACATGTTCTCCTACAGTCTCTCAGGTCACTTCATCCTCTGAGTCCTTTCCCCAAGCAACTCTAGTCACTGTCAAATATAGAGCTGGGTAGGAAAAAAAACATATTCTTGATTATCTTGTTCAGATGCTCTTAGCACCTGAAAACCAGCCTTCAGCATGGCTGGTACTCATGACCGGTTATTCCTGAAGGTGTGCAACACCTTCACAATTTTCACAGTGACTGACGAGTCACTTGCACTTAAGTTACTTCTCTATTCTAGTGAGCTAGGGAGCTACTCTCTTGTCCTATATTGTTAACTAAATCCATGTATATTTCCCAATGCTATTGTCAAATAGAGCTAACTCATGATAAGTGGTGCAAGTACCTATGTCATTCACAATACTGTACTGATGCAGTTTGTTCATTTTAGTATGATGTTTTCCTTGTGCTGCTATAGGTTGACTAGACTGCCCAGTTGTCCAGGGATTAGCAAAGCCTGTGGCTTTAAAAATAACAAACATATTAGGAAATGCACTAACTGAAAGCACTGGCTCTGAAAAATGAGCACAGCAATACAATCACAGATTACGGACCAGATTTTGTTTTACCTGTGTGGTTTTAGTCCTTGTTTTGAGATCTGAGTGTTAAGGCATGCTGCAGCTTGTCAGTGGAGGAGGTAATAGTTCCCCTTCCGTTTCAACGTTTAATGTAGGCAGTGAGTATGATGTTTAGTGTCTCAAAAGACCAGAAGGACTTTTGCTTTCCTACTCTTCTTCTCATGTGTAATGCAGGCTAACCTAAATTCACCTGAGAAAGAAAAGACTGTTTCCTACCTCCGGCTGTGCAAACCCTTCAGTGGATGTTTCTGGGTTTTTTCACATCAGTTCAAGGAGGAACAGACACACAAAAAAGCACTGGGAACAATATCAGAGAGATACTGTATGTCAGACTATTAACTCTGTATCTTCTTTAAAACTGATCTGCATCTTGTATTTCACACATAGAAAACCTTATGTAAACTATCAGCCTGATTTTACCAGAAAACACAGCAAGGGAGTTTTAGCAATAACATCAATGAGAATACATTGCGTTTTCAACGCTCTTTATTGGGTTGTGGGGTTTTTTTCTCTTCTGTGTTCAGACTTAGGCTACAGTAACACACCAGTAAGTACTTTATAGCTGCTGATGGCAGTTTACATTGATTAGATAGATTTTCACATTGGCTCTTGCAACAGACACTTTTCAAGGGCAGGCACAGTAAAATGTTTTTTAAATTCCATTATTTGGAAACTGGACATAATTCTCAGTGATTGAACCCGACAGAGAAGGAAAAGCTGATGGTGAATATATTCTCTAGTGGCAGGCTGTCATCCACAGATGCTCTCAATGACCAAAGCAATGACTGAAGTACAAAGAACTGCTTGCATACTCTGGGTTTCCATCAGTGAAATCATTTACCACTGCTCGCAAACACTTGGGGAGATCTATTACCTACACGTGATGCATTTTCAATGATGAAAGCTTCCCTCAAAGTGACTAGAAGATTAAAAAGGTTGTTTAATAGCTTGGGCCTCCCTGCAGATATCATTTAATGTAACTTCAGTGGCCCTTTTTAATTCTTTAATAGTCTAAATGCTGAGGTATCAACAAAGGGAATGTGATTATTTCAATTTTCTGTTAAAAAAAAAATTAATGTTGTTCAGTCACAAGAACATCCTCACATGCCATATATTTAGATTCTGACTACTGAAAATCCAATGAACTGACAGATTTGCTGCACTCACAAATCTTGCAGTGTTCATTAAATGATCCTTGTCCTCCAAACATTTATGGACTTGCTTAAATGTGTATTTACTAGGGTTTGTAAATACAAAGAGTCTAATGTGACCCTAGGATCTTAAGCAGACTTCAATGGATGCATTTTTCCCATCTGTAATCTCCACATATAAAATGGACACAGCATTAGTGTTAAACTAGTAATGAATCTTCACTATCAAATTCAGGGCATTTTAGGCATCTAATTTAGCTGCAACTCCAAGGTCTATAGTAGAAATACAAGTTTCTTCTCTAGGTAATTGAGCTTAGACAAGGACCTCCGTTAGAATCACAGTTAGTTGTCTGGTCTGGCTTAAAGTAGACAGTGTGCATAATTCTCTGTGTGTAACTTAAAAACAAACCCAGAGGTATTTATAACTGGATAGTTAAAATTACCAGTGTTTTTAAATACATTGTAATCTGGTTATTTAGAAATAGCAATGGAAAATGAATGTTACCTGTGAAGAAACTCAAAGTCAATAGAGAAAATCAGATATCATAAAGACGAATACATTTAAAAATAAATCCACAGGTCAAACTTAAGATTGTTACATAGTGCAATAGCATTTCTTTGTACCTACAAATAATATTCTTGCTTATTAAGTAGGCAGAGGGAGATTTATTATGTCCTTAACTTCTCATTTCTTTGCTTGTAAGAGCTTGCATTTTGTAAATGACATTGTAAGAAACTACACTGTTGTCACCTAGCAACTATGAAGTATTTTTTGGAAAAGTTACTGCTTGATTTTGGATTAATAATAAAAACAGTAATTCCACACTTTACATTTGTAGACCTTAAAGCATTTTAAAAGACATATTATTTTCATATCCTTATCTGGAAGCTTGAATTCTGGGATAGAAAGTATGTTGGCAAAGATGAGAATCAACAGAGATACAAATTTTATTCTGAAGATCTAACCTTGTTCTCCACATTTTAGCCTCTTCAAACTGTACTTTTGTACAGGTCCTTTCCAATTTTTTTTTTTGCCTTGTTAATTTTAAATTAGGAAAGAGGATAATCTTTAAAAAATCAGTATTTTCAATGATTATCTCCCCCTCTCATTTGAGATACTGCAGTTATTTTCTAGTCTGAGGGTCACAGTGAATTAGCCCTTGGCAAATATTTAATTTTTAATGGCAATCACTACAGTATTGAATTAAAGCATGCAAAAGTATCCCATTCATCTAAGATGATCCTCCTGCTGCATCACTGACCAGTTTTCATGTTGCATATAAAGCAGTTCTCTGTAATTAATTTTTCTTCAGAAGTTGTTTTATCCTAATTATTGTAATATTTTCTACTAACAGAATGGCAGCTGACATGCATACTGAAATGTCAGCTGTAACAACAGCTGGCTTGAAGAGCATTTCACGTTTCAAGAAGATCACAGAGGCTGGGTAGACAGGGTTCTGTGCGATTTTGAGTTGAAGAAATTTTTATTTTAAATTATTTGAGAAATGTCCTATACTCTTTTTTGGTTTTCCAGTGCCCTTGCAAAGCATTTGGTGGAGTGAAGCAGTTTGGGGGCTGTATTTCTTCCTAACAGGCCACAGTTTTAAGAAACTTCTAAGGATGAATTAGAATTAATAGCCACAAAGATAATGTGTGGGCTGCTGTGCAGCAGCATCCCTGGAGAGTGACATGTCAGGAAAGAGATTTAAAAAAATTCTGTAATGAAACGTGAAGTTCTCACAAGTGAGGAAAGATCTTGACAGATCATCTGTTATGAAATATCTGCTCTGTTCTTTACTTGTGGGACAAATGAGATTTCTCCTTATAATACATTGTGGATTATCATTCTGTTGCAGTTTGTGTAATGGCAGCAAACCAGGAATTTAGGAAATGACACTCCAGATGTCTTTTACAATAACTGGGCTTCTTTATGCTTTTGCACTGTAATACCTCTTCCTTCAAATTATCTTTGCTGTACTCTTCTCACTGCAATACCAGTGTGTATCCCAAAATGAATTAAAAAAAAAAAATGGACATGCATAAATTATATCTTATTTTCCCAGTATGATATGTTTCATTTCATTCACTAATTTATTGATAAACACTCAAAGAAAAATAAATATCTGAAGTTCTTTTTCTGTAATACATTTTTAATAAAGAAAGTGAAGTCAGTAAGCAGTAGCTGGAAATGTAAATCTGTTTCCTGGTCTTTGCTGTTATTTGAGGTTTGATATATGTCTGTTCTAAAGGACAGAATTATCTATGTTGCAGGTAAATTGTTAGGAGGTGGTTTATCTGTAAGGCTTATTTAACTTAGGATTGTTTTCAGAAATTCCAAACACTTGGGATCAACAGAACTCATACACTGCAGATGTGTTTCCGAAGGCAGTACATTGCCTATTGTATTTCTTCCCTGAAGTCAGCACCATCGAAATCTTTCCCAGTTGCCCCCAGAGATTTACTTTATTTGATTTTTTTAAAGCAATTTTGTAGAACTTCATTAGTGGGACAGAGAGGAGCAAGATGTCCCTTGGAGAATATTTGGGTCTTCCGTATTTCAAGGTGTAGGCTCAGAAGCTGTGTCAGCAGAACTCTTTCTCTAACAGCGCATGTAGTGCTTACTGAATTAAACTCAAAACCACTTGCTGAGTAGTGTCTTATGGATCAATTCTGTGCATTAATCTCTAGGAAAAGAACTGTAAGAAAACTAGAATTTTCAGTAGTCTACTTAGCTGTCTGAAATGCAAAATCACATCAAATTTTAGATCAGTTGAATTGCTAGTTTGTTGTGTCTTTGGAACTTTGCTACTGGCCATTTCCATCTCTACTTTGCCTTTAACTATGTTTAATTGTTCATCACTCAGTGTTGCCTGAGCCATAGATCTTTGCCCACAGAGAGTCATTCCTTATGCAGTTTGGTCGGACATACTAGAAAAGTAATTTCCTTCCAGGCTGAGTTGAGAGCACTCTAGAATGGGAGGACCTACTTGCTTTAGACGCTCTTGGCAAATCTATAATCAGGTAATAATCGATGCCTTTTTGGCAAAGAGCTCCAAAGCTGTAAATCATCTTAGGATTCACAGGGTTACACTTCTCTATCCTGGTAGCAATCAATGTTTCTCAGACCTGTACCCAATGATGGTATGTTATGATTAAGGAGACAATTATTTGTATTAGTGGGTTTTAATAATTTCAGTTTCCAAGCCATTAAAAATTTTCAAAGGAAGTGTGGAGAGATGAAGAAAAACCAGATTGAAGCCACTGATAAGGCTTCCAGTTTTCCTGAGTTACTATTTACAAACATGTTAGAAGTAGTCCGTGTATTCCCAGGAATTTCTAGATCATAAGTTGGAAACCAGCACTCTAGTAAACTTGTGAAAAGAATACCCATTTTAGACACTGAATGCCCTGGTGTTCCATTGACTTCAACAAGAAATCAAGGGTTTGGTTTGACTTCGATGCTCCTTGCTAGTGGAAATCATTGGGACTTGAAAAACAACTTTTTTAAATTTGAGGGCAATAGACAGTAATAGTAGATGATTTTATTGGCATTATCTGTTTTAAACCACACAGAATGCGTTGAGATCTTGCAAGAGATACAAACTTCCCAGTGTTATCTCTATTCAGTGTGGTACAAAAGATTTAATCTACTGATCATTCTAATAAAAATATGAAAACATGAGTTAAGACTGGCCATAATCATGATAGAATTCTAGTAGTTCAATTGGCAACTAAGTATTTTTTAACACAAGATTATTATTTCAATACAAAAATTTAAAATATATCTGCCTTATATGATTTATGGATACAATGCATAAATTAAGAGATTGTGCAAATGCTCTTTTACATCACACAAAGCACAGAACATTCGGTGCGTAACAGTGAGATTTATTAGGTAAAGGACAGCGGTTCGGTGAATATGAGATTATATCTTTCACAAAATCCCATGGATTTTATTCTCTGAGAAAATAATCATCATGGTGGTGTTGTAAATTGTACTTATCAGAAAAAAAAAGACAAAATTGTGTTAGTTAAGTCCATGGTTTTTTAAATGCCTGTATATGTTTTGATCCATGAGGTCATCTGCCAACAATTAAATGAAACTTGGGGTATTATGTCAAAATAAAGGGTATCAGTACAGTGTGTAATTTCTACACTCAAATACTGGAGCAGCTCCAACACTGATGATGAAGCTCCTTCAGCTTCACATGTGTGTATGAGAGCTATACAGGGAATCTGGATAGCACGAGTGGAGGACTCTCAGTGTTGCAAGAATGCCAATTTGGAAAGGTTTAATAGCACTTCACTTGCAAATAATTCTTCTTGCTATTACGCAGATGATCTCATGTCAAATTTTAAGTAACATCTGGAGCTATACATAAATACCATTTAAACAGGAGACTCGTATTTTTGCTCAATAAATGAATCAGTTAAATGACACGTTAACAACAATACCCACAAGTACTGTTTGCCTTTCTCTTTTGCTTAGCCATAAGGTAACTGTTGCTGCATGCTTTTCTTAATGTCACTTTCTTTCCTTTTTTTTAGAGTTTCTTTGAAGGACAGTCTGCGCCATGGGATTCAGCTAAAAAAGATGAGAACAGAATGAAAAATAGATATGGGAATATCATTGCATGTGAGTGTTGACAACATAATTGTGCACTTTGTTAACTTGCCTTCAGATCTGGATAACAATGACCACCAGCCTTGTGCTCACATCAGGCTTATATTCCTTTTCCCTAATTAAAAAGATAAAAATGAGGGAAAATGTTGGGGTTTTTTTCTTGAGAAAACTGACACATTTAATGCATTTTCTCAACTGCCCTTCTGTATACCTTCCATCCTGTGATCATCATTTGGCTAATGAAGAACAACACATTTAATCAGTACACAGCTCTAACAGGTCCCAAACTGCTCCTGTCAGCTTAGCACAAGACTACCCATGATCACATCAATACCTTGGTATGAGGTTCTGGATATTTTAGGAGCAGACAATACTGGTGCTTGAGTGTTCCACAATAGATAGAGTCAACGATCCTGGCTTATGCTAGGCAGACTGTAAAGAAAAAAGATAACCCTTACGTTTTACTTAAACATGTCCAGCTTAATAAGTATTAGACATACTAATAATCAAATAACTTTAGGAGATGATAACATGCTTTAGTGAGTGACCATTAAATCTTGCATCATGAGAGTTCCAAAGCATTGTAACTAGAGATGTTGTGCATGAACGTGGAGGCAGGAAATTTATCAAGTTCAGTAAAACTATGTTATTTACACACTGGTCTTGTTGCACTTACAAGTAAGTTCTCAGTCTGTGTGTAGGAGATGATCCTTTCCCTGTTTTTTTCATTGTAAAATGTAGATTTAAGATATGGAGGGTATGTGTTTTTAACCATCAGACAGCCATGAGCAGGGATAAGCAGTGAAATATGCAGCCATCACCTGGATTTGTAAGCATAAAAATGAAAGGTGGTCTTTAAGGAGGGATCATTTAATGATACTGCTGAGTTCAGAAATCCTATAGAACCCCAGGTACATGGGACAGCATAGAAGAATAAGTAATGCTGATTGTCTGAACATTTGGAGGACCTGTGGAAGGAGTATGTAAGTGCATATTTGCACTAACTTCAGCGTCTGTCCTAGCTAGGTGCTTGTTAAGGCACATATTGGCCTAGGTTTCCTCGTCAGTAAGCCACATGGACTTGACAGAGAGGAGGACAGGTCTTCTAGAGAAATGGTGCCAAAATAGAGCCCATTTGAATGCTTCTGAATCATCACCTCATAAGGTCCTCTCTGCAGAGCATCTGTAACGAGTCTGGAGAGAATAGCTCCCAACTTAGTGACCTACAGTAGGTGATGTGAATAGGGCCCAGCTGTGCTGTTTGCAAAGAGAAGACAGCTCTGTAGCTTGCTGCAGAATGAGAACCCACAGGAAATGTACATGGCGGGAGAGGCAAATTAAGCCAGAGGTGATCTGCCACATGGTTTTAAGTGGATAGGATAGTATTGCTGTGTATTTTTGATGTACACAGTGCTATATACTGAAAAGGGAAATTAAATCTTCTAGAGAAATGTGATTATCATGATGGGCTCGCACATATGCAAAGGCAGATAAGTTAGCTAGATAGAGTTTTTTCTTGTTTCCCTCCAAGCAATATTTAATGTGTAACAAACTTGTTATCGTGTGAGGACACAGCAATACATTATATGAGTAACAGCTAATCATTTGAGTAAAAATATCAAAGGCAAAAATAAGAAAGACAAAGCAGTTTTACGTTTATCCTTGCTTTGTGAATTTTTTTTCCAGTCCAAGCCTATTAGAAAAGATCTTTTCTTGTGGTCAGGTTTAGTGTGTCACTCCCCTCTTTTAATGTCATGTTAGACATTGTCTTACACTTTGACACCCTTTGGTTGAAGAAAACTAGAAAACTGCTAGTGCTTTATGTCTGAGGTAATCAAGTGATGAATAGCCAAGGAAGAACACATAAAAGATATTAGATACACAAATCAATGACAATTACGAGTGATACTGAAGGCTTTCTAAGAGGCCAAATATAACTCGGGACATTTAGATCTCAATTTACTTGGAACGTCTTCAGTATTTAGCAGAGGGAGAGAGTTGGACGGGGTTTTTATCAATAACATTTCCTGTTTATGTGGCTGTGAAAATGAAGACAGCCCAAGTTAAAATTAAGATCTACTAGAATTAAAGGCAGTATCTTAAAAGAAAAGCTGAAACTGCCCACAGTTTGTCATTCAATTTGCGGTTTGTTGTTGTTAAATACATGTATGCAAATGGAGTAGTTAACTTTTTAATTATTTTATGTGTTTTTCTCCTGGATAAATAATTGCATTTCTCAGAGTCTGAGGGTACAATTTGAATGATTTGCTTTTGAAAATTTGTCCCAGATAATTGAATAAAGTATATGCTTTCACTTAAAAGCATTTAAATAAATAGCCCTTTTATGCTATGTTCAAACACTTAAAAATATGGTGATTTAGATGCCACTGACTATGGGTACATGATTATAATGAAATGTATATTTTTCCTGCAAAACATTTTTTTTTCTATCCATTTACCCTCTTTGTTTCAATTTTTCCCACGATACTACTGTTATATTAATACTTGTAGTCATTATTGTTCTTGGAAGGAACTAAAACAATAACACCAAGCATTCAGCATTGCAGGAGCTTGTCAAAATTGTAATATGCTTTATGTTACCCAAGTGATGTGCATTTAATTGGCTACAAGCATGCCCTACCCACTGTATGACAGTGGCTACAAAAAGTTGAATTATGATCACAGTCCTGTCACCCACAGAAAACATGTTCTTTCTTTACTGAACAAAAAACCCTTAGTGTTTTCTCATTACAAACTAAACCCAGCATGAACCTGCTAAATGAATCTTTCATCACCTAAGAAAAATTATGTTTCTGCCATAACTGTATGGAGTAAGGCATGGATTTTGGTAAAATTTATTCATTTTTTTCCTCAGGAGAGATCTTGAGGGAATGGGAGGGGTTCTGTATTTATTTTTACCTAACTCAATATTGACTAAATGAGAAGAGAGTATTGATCACAGCTTTTAAAAGCAACTAAAGATTTTAGGTGAGACATTTATAAAAGGTTTGATTTGCAGCAAATCGGGAATGCACGTCCCAAGAAAGGGTCATTGGCTAGGAATGCTAATCAGCCAGGTGCTCAAGGGGCTTGTTGGAGATCACAGTCTGCAGGCTGGCATATATATGTTGTAGGTAACTTGAGGCGAGAGAGAATGAAGTGCTTATATTCATTATCCATTACCATATTCTACAAAGACAAATTTATTCTAAGATAAATAATTTTAAAAGCCTAAGCGATCACTGGAAAGTTAAATTAGATCTCCTACCCTTCTAAATGGAAGGGTATCAAAATAATGAGATGGAAAAGAGAATATGTAACAAATCGTCAAAAGCAGCTGAAGTATAAAAGAAAAAAATACCTTAAAACTATAGACAGTTAACCTAGCAACTATTTAAGAATCATTACACATGTTGAAGAATATGGCTTGTGTACCTCTCACTTTTAAATCTGCTTAAGATAAGCACAGCCCAGACACAGTAATATTTCTTTGTGTTGACATGGGGATTTTTTTTTTTGATTTAACAAGTGTTGCCATGCAGTAATGAGTTAACTTGAGTTCTCAAAGCAATAAAAAAAGGGAGTCACTTCAGTTCCACTGCAAATAAAGGGGTATTGAATAGTCCATGACCTCCAGAATCCCCAGAAACTTAGCTGGAAATGCAGTACTAAAAAGGATTCACATGAGAAGAAAAAAGGGAAAAAGACAATATAAAGATATAGGTATGAAATAACTTCTTTATTTTGCTTAATCCAAAGCAAAAGTCACTGCAAGAAAAGTAACATAATGGAAATGTAAAGAAAAGATACTGCATATTATTCAGTTGTATAAATCAATCAAATATCCAGAAGTTATATTTTTAAGATGTTTCTTATAGGGAAATCTAAGCTTGTTGTTTTCCAGTATGGAACTCATTTATAGGCAAGTGATCAAGCAGGGGTTTCAGTTACCTAAATATAGTTATGTGATGCCATTTCAGGTGGTTCTGCGCAAGACCAATGAATGCAGCGCAGCACATATGAGAGATGTGTTACTCCATAGTGGCAGCTGAAAGCCAAGCAGTATATCCTGGTGGCTTTATAACGTGCCATGAGATGTTTTGTGCTTAGACAACAGAAGCCTGCCTTCTGTAATCAAGGAATGCAAAAGAATAGATCTGCACTAGCCTGAGTTAGAATGTCTGTAAGGCAACGACATGGGAAATCATGAAAATATGAATGAAGATATACCATAAGTCAAATCATGCTTGACTTCTTAGTCTGCTGACTTCAGCAGAAGTTGGATCAGGTCCCAGAATTGTAAAACGAGCAGCCATGGCTGGAGCTTAGAAAGTTCCTTAGTATCTTTCTTAAGTAAGATGGATTTTTATGATTAAGGTCCTGTGAGCCGAACCTCTGTTCTGAAGAAACTGATAAATAGCTTAATTAAGCATAGAATAGCAAAGCACTTGGTAGAGTCAGACCAGCAGGGTTATGTAATGGAAAGTCACAGCTCTAAATTTTTATTCTTGGAAAAGTGAATAAAGAGGCTGAAAAGGCTGACCTGATTAACATAACTGATTCAAATATTCCAGCATGTTTCAAAACCTTGTTGAAGACTGTTGAGTGAAATAATTCCAAGAAAATAGCAATGTAAGACCTGTGTGGAACCTGGAGATGGAATTTTATTTTGTTCTGATTTACTGTGTTTGGGGTTGTAGCATGCCCTTTCTCTCTCCTGGGGAATCCTGGGGAAATAAATGAGGCTCTGAGATCTCTGTTTCCTAAGTCTTGGAGCATAAGAGGAAGAGGTAAAGAATTTACCTTGACCAAGTTTCTCTTTGACTTGTAATTCTAAAACATTATTTTAAGAAGCACTTGCCCTGTTCATCCTCCACCATAATGTGGGCTGAAATTATGCTACTTATAATGAAGTCAGGCTTTTAAGCCACTTCATGTTCTTTCATTTATTTGTTATCTTTTAGGAATTTTAAAGCTTCTGAAATAGCTGTTCAGAACACGGGTGGCAAGTTTTGGGTGTTTCAATGGTTATTTACATTTACAACAAAATAATGACTGTCATGAAGGCCTATCATCAGCTGCAAGTAATATTAGCTCAGCAGGCAGGCAGCAAAACAGTAATACATAGGTATCTAATTAGCAAGAGTACCTCAAAACAAAGCAGCAATAAAGTGGCTGTTTACCATCTCTCCATCCTTGAGATCCTACCCTCAAATTGTTTTATTTACAACTTGTGCAGCATTCTGAAAAAGCCATTGGTTGTGTTTGCTTTTGAACTAAGAGAGTCAAAAGGAGCTTACAAAGTCTCCCAGAAGAGGGAGCCTTGCCAGCCTACAGATATTCTTGTGCAGGGTGGGAACTAGCCTCTAGTAGCATTGCTATATCACAAAGATGAGGCAGCTGTCATGAGATGAATTCATGCCAAGGTGTTTCAGATTGGAATTTAGAAAATAAAGTTGCAAGTGTTTTCACAGTCCTGGACAGATGACCACTGCAGAGCGAAATTCAGTGACAAAGCCATTGTCTTACTGCTTGGGTTTTGCCATGACTTTGTTTTGCTTTCTCTCTTACTGAAAAGATAATGAGTTTCCTTCAGAAACTCTGAGGTGGCAGTATGGCGTGAATCACTTCAGCTCCTTCTGAATACCAGCAAAAGCATTTCCAAATGAGTAGACCTTTGACAACTTAATGTTACTTCATTGACAAAAGCAGAGGGTGTCAAGGCAAAAATCATGATTGTAATGCGTTTCACATTATAAGATTTAAGAAGTTCATATGGAAAAACAGAGGGGATTTGGAAAGCCTGTGAATGACTGAAATGAGAATTACATGTAGATACAGTTTTCATGTCCAACAAAATAAGCATGAACTTGCAATTGTTAAGGTTTTAGTTTGACTATAAAGGAATATTTTGATTAAGCCCGTGTTACTGAATATGTCTTTAATTACTTTTTTTTCCTCTCCATTGTTCCCTTTTTAGATGATCATTCTCGAGTGAGATTGCAGCCTATTGAAGGAGAAACAAGTTCCGATTACATCAATGGGAATTATATCGATGTGGGTATCCTGATGCAGTCAACAAGCTTAATGTTGTGTTCAGTCAAAGAGGGAACTCTTATTATTCTCATATTATTCACAATTTGTAATAGATACCACAGCTAATAACAGCTGCTAACATTGTTTAGCACTGGAGAATGCTATCTTTGGAAGCTAGGTGTGCTCTAAAGGAAGAAAAAAACCTCAAAGGTTTGTCAATCAGTAAATTAAATGAGTCATTTCCTCCAGCTGCCACTAGACTGAAACCTTGCCAGGAACACTGTATGGCTACTTTGCCTGCTGGTGCTTATATGGGCTAGCAAAATGTTATTTTCACTTTCTGTCAACAGCTTGGCATCATTCCACATTGAAAAGAAAGCTGTTTGCATATTAATGTGACAAAACTCCGTAATGCCTAATGCAGAGATTTGCAGTCTCTTGTCATCTCTGCACTTTTAAGTCGCCTTCAAAGTATATTCTGCAGCTGTTAACCAGTATTTCTAATGCAAGCAAGACATTTCATTAAATATGTAGGCTGTTTAATTATTGAAAGTGGCTTCTTTGTTCATTCTGCATCATGTTAACTTAATGTTTTACATTAAAATAAATTCTTTAAGAGACAAGGTGTTTTTGGTTGAAAGAATGAGCCCAAAAGAAGAATTGAAAAGCATTAAAAAGCCAATATTATTTATCTAAAGCCAGAAGTCTATGGATAACAAAGTTAGTAATTTTACTGTTTATATGGAGTGCTAGATGTTAAGCTAAGTAAAACAAGTGTTGCTGCATAGGAAACTGTGCCTGCTAAAGATTTCTTGTTCAGCAGTTATATCTTTGAAAAATGGTGTCAGATTTTGCAGTTCAAATGTAAACTAGTATGAAACAGGAATGTAACAGATTTTTTTTTCTCAGAATGTGGAGAAACTAGAGCTAGACAAGAAAAGTAGGTACTTAACTTGTAACAATATGAACTGTGAGGGAACTTTTTGAAGATACCTCTTGTTACTGATGTTTATAAGCACATTCAAGAATCATTAAACTAAGCTCAGATTTCTGCTTAGTCTCTTGCGGTTTGAAAGAATAGCACAGTCACCAAGCAGTGAAGGCACATATGGAAATATATTTAGTTAGACATCACACTAATCTCTGAAGGGAATAATCTGTCATGAAAGGAAAGAGAGAGTTCACATTGGAGACTTCTATTTGAATTCTCTTTCGCAGTTTCTCCAACATTCAGGATTGTTCTGATTTTAGACTAGTAGTATGCTCTTGTGTCAGATTTATGCTCTTACTCTGAAATATTATGAGATGTGAGAAATAAAGATTTGGATCATATAGTCTCATATAAAATGCTGATAGAAATCTGCATAGAAACTTTTTTGGTTTTTTGCTTATGGAGTACAGAATGATGGAGAGAATGTGGCCCTAGAAGAATCAATGCCTGAGAACCAAAAAAGTCTTTTCCTCATCCTCAGCAGATGGCTTCATTGCACACCTTGGAGGACTGCAAACATCCTCCAAAGACAACTCAGCCACAAAACACAGCATGTTTGTTTATATTCTTGCTAGTCCGGTTTCCATTGGAAACACAGGTTTTTCTACTAAAGAAGCGGCTTTAATTTTGCTCTTGCACGCAGTTATTATTAGAGTACTTGTGCTGTCAGAATAACACATTAATAATGGAATGGTGCCATCATCAACATAATTGCTATGATGTATTTCTTCCCATGCTTTTTTTTCACTGGGAAATGGAAGTATCCAGACACTAAGGATTAGGTAACACATAGCAGGAAAAAAAACCTCTCTGAACTCTTCTCAGTTCACAGACTTCCAAATTTTGACTTCAATGTCATGTAAAGACAGTTCTATAATTCATGCTATTCTTTCTGTAATATTCAAAGTATCTTCAATTGTTTTGATTCTTTCCCACCTCGTATCACTGCATTTTCCCTTGCACTTCCACAAAGAAACTGCAATGGCATGCGTGCTACAGCCTTAAGTTCTTCCTGCTGATGACTGACAATGCATCATAACCATTATTCAGATATCAACACTCCTACAACTGGATTGATCAGCATACTGGTGCATGATCTAAACATTTGGTAACACTCCCATCACATCAGAAATTCAAATACTATAAAAATGCTATCATTACATTTTGGCAACCTGTTCCATGTTGCAAAGAATGCATAGAGTATTGATGTTTATTGCTTGGCCAACTTCTGATTAAATTGCTCTTGTCATCAGAGTTGTATTGTGGTCTTCTTGAAAAACTATGTTCATACCAAATGTTTTAATCTAAGAACTTATCCTTCTTTTACTGTTGAGAACTAAAACATAAACAAATCACCATGGGCAAAGTGAATACCATGTCCTCCTGCCTTCCCCAGGCTGAATGCAATTCTGACATTTTTTACCTGTTAAAAAGGGGATAGGCTTTGCAATCAACAGCAATAGGTCAAGGTATAGCTCACTCTGTAATGGCCCCTGATGCCATTCACTACAAGGGGTAGAGAGGATACCATGCTGTTCGTTTTCGGCAGAGCCAACAAGGGACTGAAAGAACATATTACTTCTGGCCCCTAATGTACATGGCTGCAACTTAAGTATTTTGCAGAAAACACATTTGCTTTTGTTTCCTTTCTCACTTGCCCTTCTCTGACTGAAAAGAACTTTTGTATTTAATACATTATTTCTACTGTTGTGACATTTACTGAATACTATCCTAAATGAAGTTTCACCCATAAGAATATAATCAAGGTGCAAATTGCTGATTTTTTTTTTTCCTTTCAATCTATTCTAGGGTTATCATAGACCAAATCACTACATTGCTACACAAGGTAAGTTTATCATCCTTTCCTTCTGGTTATGTGAGGCTAAGAGGTTTTGGTACTTGGATTGCCGTTTATTCTCTCTGACATGCATTCTTGCCACAGTCAGTATCCAGGGTAGAGTTGGCTCAATCACTTAGGTAGAAGGGAGGAAACTGAATTATTACCAAATTTTCAGGTATTTCAAGTAAGCAGTCCTTTACCTTTATGTTAAAATGGGTTTTGATAAAAAAGCAAAATGCATCCTTTTTCAAAGAAGTTGCTCAGCATTATGTTACTCATGAAAAAAGAAATGAGTCATGGTGGAAATTTTTTGTACCTGTTCAGAGAGACAACGGTGTCATGAAAATGTTGTATGTTCTCCTAACTGTTCTATGATAACTAGGCTCCAGGTCCTTGAAATACAAAACTCTTCAGCTAGCAAGTTTTGGTAGAGGACCAAAAGACATTTAAACACCGGCAGGAGGATTCGTCACAGGGTTCTACAGAGATAGTTCTACAGGCCATCATTTAAAAGCTTGCTTGAAAAAATGAACCTATTCCTCTATCAACACACAAATTAATTTTCAATTTGTACTTGTCTTCAAAGACATAATTTGTGCATTCTGATACAGTCATTATTTATTTTTTTGGTCAAGTTCAGAGCTGGAACAAATGGGAAGAATGAGTCTTCTGTGACTACTTAGTCACAATATTGAACAATATGCCAATCTCCTGCCTATGCTTGCATAGTGTGTGTGAAAATTTGATTTCTCCTCCACTGCTTGGAGGGAATCTTTTTTTGTTATAGGTAGTCTGTGACAGCTTGCTGTATTCGCCCAAGGATCTGAAAAAGCTGAGCTCCACCCACAGATGTTATTTCAACCTTTTAAGGGACCCAGCTGGAGTACTGAGTATAATATGCTCAGAATCATCTTAACGTGTGTTGGATTTAGAGGTCACATACTTTTTAATGGTTTTTTATCAAAGCAAATAAAATGTTGACCATGTCAAATAAGGCATCTTGCTGCAATTTAAGTTGTATTTTAAATATCTAAGAGTCTGCTGCCACCAGTCTCCACGTAAACCAGTGGGAGGTTTCATATCTCTACCTTACTGTACCTCAGCTCTCCACAGTCTCAAATGTGGTGTTGCTTCATGTCAGATGACAACGGGGCAGGACAGAGATGCTATTTCCAGAACCAGTTCACTAGTGTCAACATTACACTTTTAGACCAGAGTTTTATACTTTCAGAATTTGTGATCTTAGAATATGAGCCATGTAAATGTGCTTAGTTTTCCACTTCTGCTGCCCACCCACCATGTTCCTTAGTCCACAGTCTCTACAGACAAGCCAGTGTCATGGTTTCAGACAGATAGGAAGACAAGAACAAAAATGCAGCATTTGATTTATTCCTTTTGGACTTCTACCCTCCTCTTCAAAAACAAAATGGTTTGTTCCATTTAAAATTTACCTAATGGTGTTGTTGTTTTTCATTTGTAATTGAAACCTAAAAAAAAAAAGATAAACAGTTGGCCTTTAACTTGTAGTTCGCAAGAAGTTTTCATCAGGAAGTTCACCAGAAGATCTCCCCGATATCTTTCCCATAGGTGCCCCTCTAAAGCAAGTTTAAATACTGTTTTATTACGATATTTATTATAATTTATCATCATTTTTATCACAGTCATCATAATACTCAAATAGCAAATACCAAGCTTAAAGTTTTATACTTTCAGGTCTTAAAACCAAGTATGCAATTATCTATGAATACTGTGCTGAAGATCTGTTTACCGGATCCACCAGCAAGTCCCAACAGTTTCTTTGCCATATTTTTTTCCTCATATGGTGTCAAGAAGTACCTAGTCAAGAAAGGGAAGGAGTAGAAACTAATGTTCTTCCAAGATGTAAAGGATATATGACTGTTGCAGCTGTCAATTTTGGGGCTGGGTCACATCAATATCTTCTGTGTAGGTGCAGTTAAGTGCACACGGGGATGTCTAACCCCTCCCTCCCATGGTGTAATGAATAGGAAACAAATTCTCTGAAGAGTGTAAAATTAATTTTAAAATAAGCATACAATTTACAACAAGCTCAAAATTATCTGCCTGTGATGTTTCTTGTGGCTTACATCTTTAACATCTTCCTTTTTAAGGCCAGTTGGAAAGCAGGTTCATACCTCTAGTTTGTAGGAATGAAGAACACTGATCTCAAAAGTGTGTGTGTTCTGTCTGGTTCTGTCTGTGCATGATGAAGAATCATGAGAAAGATTCTTTTCCTTCCTCTATCTCAGCTTTTCCATCATCAGAATAGAGTTAAAAATACTCTTCTGCTTTTTATCGTTCTCTACAACATCCTGATAGATGCAATTGTTTAAAGACTAATTAGTGTTACTCTCCAGTATCCCAGCTTCCTGACAAAGCACACTTTCAGTAAGATACAGTCTCTGTCTTTTGCAAAGGTGGTAAAGTAACCGGGAATAATCTCCAGAACTCCTTTAGGACTCTATATTAACTATGAAACTAACTAACTCTATATTAACTATATTAACACATTTATTTCACTTCAGACTATGCCTTCATATATTCCAGGGAAGTGGTCACAGCACCAAGCTTGCCAGAGTTCAAGGAGTGTTTAAGCAATGCTCTCAGGCACATGGTGGGATTCTTGGGCTGGTGTATGCAGGGCCAGGAGTTGGGCTTGATGATCCTTGTGGGTTCCAGGATATTCTGTGATGGTATGCTATGTCAGGCTTACTAACAAGCATGTGGCCAGCGATGTTTGTGCTCTGTTTTAAAACAGACTTTCCTCAGATATGTACGAACACATAAGTGCAGCACAATGGTTAAGCTTCATGTTTAATTCCCTTGGTATCTATCTACTTTTCATCAGTCTTTAAATAACTTTTCCCATCCTCCCTTTTCTCCTCCACAGCAGCTTTCACAGGTGCACATGCCTATTGTTCTTTGAAGGAAAACATCATTATGTGAGTCAGTTTTAAATCTCTGAGGAGTTAGAATGATTGATATTTAATTTTCCTATGTTCTTAAGCTGCATTCAACATATCAAGTGTTAATGAGCAAATATAATTGTTTGAAGTGAAGAAGTGGCAAATTTAATCAGTTGGTAATAGACTACCAATCTGCTTTTAACAGGGCTAGGAGTTGCCTAATCACCTGTTTATTGAAGCATTACTGTCTTCCATACTAACCAGAGTCTGACATGCAGACTGGTAGCTTTCCACCTTGGCATTCTTAGCATCCTGCTGCTACCTTGAATTAGGGAAGGAAACATTTTTTAAAATAATTTCTTAATGGAGGCTTTCTCAACTGAAAATCAAAAATTATTTTACTTCAAGAGTAGTACATTCAAGAGTGTGCAATTTCAATTACTAAATTAATATCAGTTTTCCTTTATGGGATAAGTATGCTGTGAATGATAGGCTGAATTTATAGCTAATAAAGACTCCTGGTGATCTGCTGTAATTGGCATCAACAGATGGGATCTGCACCTGAGTCACCATGATTAAAAAGAATCCCTCATCAAAAGCCAGCATATTGGGTCATGCAGAACCAGCAGTCTGGTACAATTTAAAACTCATTATTTTGCTTTATATATCCCTTGTTCCCATGGATATAATTCTTCTTTTTATAGGAGAATATCTTGTATGGAAGCTCTTGTATGATCTGTTCAATTTACTGGCAGCTAAGGGTTATTTTTTTGCAGGCGTTAGGTAATCAGTTTTAACCTGGTTCTTCCATGAGAGCATTACGTTGAATATTTCTACAATGCTTATTCTCCCACGCAATGCTGGATGTTCTGACTCTTGTCTGACTTCTGATCTAGCATGTCTCACCTTGATTACTGAACAGGAAAAAAATAATTGGGTTTGTATTTATTTGTTCTGTGTCTCCTGAAGCTCAGGTAGTTTACTGAGCTCTGGGGTAGCTTCTTTTAGCAAGTCTCTATCAAGGGTTTTGGATGCTTCCTCCTGCACAGCACGAGCAGCTGTAAATGATGAGTGACGAATGAATGTTAACGCAATTCTACAGCATCACGCATGGCCATTTCCACCAGGGCTGGTGTTCAAGCAGGTCAGTCATGTGTGAAACAGCAGATAACTCACATGCAGGCTACATGTCTTCATTTATAAAGGATGTTCTTTTGTGCATCTCAGACTTTTGAATACTCCCTACAGTTCAGGTTGTCTCTGCTTGCTGCAGCATGCAGAGCTGCCGGGTCTGAGATGTTTTGTGGAAGTACTTCAGAGCATATTTTAATGACTGTAAAAAGTTACTCTTGAAAATAATACAATTTTAGATAAAATGGAACAATGTAGCCTTTCAACCTCTTCTTTTTCCTCTGTATTCTGTTGTAAAGCAGATGCAAAATTGCTTTCTGTACTGCTTGTTATGGAGACAGACATCAAGTCAAGTTTCAGTCAGGAGGAGGTTTTAGGTATAAGTTAGAAACTTTTGAAAATAAATATTTACAAGGAAAATGTTTACAGTCTTCACTAGCAATAGGATAAACTTGCCTCTCTAATAGCCCCTTTCATATTCCTTCTCTTTTCTGCAAAATACTTGTCTTTCTTCCACACACAACGCTATGTGCTGTATGAACATTTTAATAAGGGTTTTCAGAAACAAAAACACATTTTCTTTCAAACTGGAACTTCCTTTTTAGGCATCTGAAGCAGAAATAGTGCATTGAATAACAATACTCTTAACTTCCTTGGCATGTTTTTTTTGTTTTTATGTTGCAAAGAGTTGTCACAACTACAGCAGTGTGGAAGCTCCACACTTCTCTATACAGAGAAAGTTTTGCTTCTATGGTTTTAGCCTCCAGATGAATATTAACATGTGAAATTACTTCAGGGAGAATTGAATAACAGCAAGGCAAAATAGTTGTCCACAATTTTTCAGTTTCATAGATGCTGTCATTTTTTGTAGGATGAAGGACTGAGAACAGCTAGGCTGTTTTCCTGATATATTTACAAAGTGACTGAATTCTATGAGCCTGTATTAATCTTGAAGATTCAGCTGTGTTTGATGCTGTTCTTTACTACTAAATCTTCAAAACGTTAAAAAGGTGGTTGAAGCCATCTGTCTTCAGTCAGAGAGATGAGCCCGTTCTAAGCCCCCCTTTGAAAAGGTGAGGCTTTATAGAACCAAGTTCCCCTGTTTTGCAATAGCGGTGACAAATGACAAAGAAGTTACTTTTTGCCCCTACCTAAACATGTACAGAAGTAATGGACCCTTTACATGTGAAAGTGACATCTACAGGTTATATTGTGAAGCCATATCGTAAATTCACCTTAGCTCACTTGCTACCATTACCCACCAAAGACTCATGACAACAATTATGTTTGATTATCTTGTAAAAATTGGTACTTTTACCGGTGTTAAGGACAAAAGGAAACAGTGTGTACTAAAACCTAGTAACCATCAAAGTCAATGCTTTTTACAAGTTACCACTTTATGTTACATGAGAATACCAGAGTTTCTCTCTGCCTCTTCATTTGTAATAGGACAGTTTAGTGATTACTGTAAGAACAGCTGTCTTTCACCATTTTCATGATTTCTGTATTTTTCTGTCTTTGTCGTAATCAGCTGTGTGGTAGTTTTGTTTGTGCAGGGAATGAGACACCTCATTCAGGTGGAAGGCTGTACATGCTGAGCTAGCATGGTTTTCTGATATAAAGTTGATGTAGGTTTTGTTCCGTTGTTTCATTTCCCTCGATCTTTGTGCACAGACCAAGCGAAACAGGAGCAGTGTTAGAAAACTGCTGATAGGTTCATTCCTAGGTGAAGGCACTTGGATTTTTCAGTTGTGTGGCTGCATTTTGCATGTAATACATCCCCACCTTTCATATACCTTTGGAAATTCTCTGAAAGTATAAACAAGCTCTAGATATTATATAAATAATTATTCAGTATTTATTTGACAATATAAATTCCAAAATCCTGTGCAGGCTGTTATTTGACTTGCTTGTCAGTGTGGTTTGTCAAACAATTTTAAGAAAATGATTTTTCTGTAGTCCATTGTCAAAGCCACAGAGGAAGAGAAAGCAATTCTTCCTGTCTTCTTCCCCACACAGACTGAGCTGCAGTAAATCAGAAAAAAAGGACTTCAGAGCATATATAGATCTCCATCTCAAGGACAAGATCTTGGTTTGATTTCTAGGTTGTGAAAATCAGACTAGAAAAGTTACAACAGATCTTTGCCTATCAGAATAAAGAAGAGAAATGAGTCGGCAGTAAATAATTAAAGGCAAATAAGGCAAAAGGAAATGTTTCTTGGTTGTAATGTAGAAAATAGAAGATTGTACGAAAAGTAATATATTTGTCCTCTTTAAAAATGTGTAACTTAAAATATATTTTGCAAACAGGGAAATTGTCATCTTTCTGAAACTCGAGAACTGAGCACACTGTCCTTGTGAACCAAACACTTCCAGAAAAAGACATTATAAAGGTGACCATCTATTAGTGTTGCTCAGACTACTAATTGCCTATATTACGCACTAGAACCAATTTTTTGTTCAAGGAAGATGTATATAGCATCGGTCGTGCAAATTCACCTGCATGTCTGCATTTTAGAGGAAGGCAAATTGTGAAAAGCTGATGTGTGATGAGAAGTTTTCCCATCTTTGACAGAAAATTAGTCATAAATTGGGCTTGATGTGGAAGGCACCTAGCTCCCTTGACAGAATGCTGTTAACACACCTGTTAATCAGTGAAGCCTAGTGCTAAAGCAGAAAAAAGAAAGAAAAGCAGTTTGTCAGAAAAATCACATAGTCAAAGCATCTTTTTTTCTGTGAAGTTTATTTACCAGATGGTCTTCAGCAGTCTGGAGGAAGAAGGCTTTTGGTCTTCTCATCTGCTAGACAAAAAAAAAAAAGCAGTGTAGCAAATTTACAAAACAGAATGTATTTCAGAAACAAATGTATCAAGAAACAAACAAGGCTGGGGTTTTGTGGGTTTTTTGGCGGTTTTGAGTGGTTTGGGTTTTTTGGAGGGTTGGGGGTTTTTTTGTTTGTTTGTGTGGTTTTTGTTTGTTTGTTTGGGGTATTTTTTTGTCTTGTGACCATATCCAAATCTCTGAAATATGTTGTCTTTTCTCTCTTATATATCCTTTGGTGGCAACCGAAATCTCTATACTTGTATGGCCACCAGTGCACATGACAAGTCTGACTGATTTTGAAGCACTGCCTTTGAAAACAAGGAAAGATACAGGCTTATTGGATTAGTTTCTTTCCCTGTCCATCTGTATTCTTCCATGCAGTTGCATGTTCAGATGTAAACTATGGAGATTCCCTCTGCTGCTTCTAAATATCATTCTGTTGCAAGCATGTTCATGTACTGTGTCTATACGAAGCACAAATACACTTGGCATGTTAGAATGGCATTCCTCGTTTACAGTGTGTATCAAATACTGCAGTCTTGCATAACATATAATGAAAAAACAATTAAAACATTAACATTGCCCTTTCCTACTTGAAGTGATGAAAATAACAAGGTGGTCCCCAAAAATAACAACAAATAATAGTGCAATGAGTTTTTGGTTAGGCAGATTTGATTTTTAATCATAATTATCTTAACATTGAAAAGAAAAATATCCAATACACGTTTATTTTTAATTACTTTTGTACATATCTTGATATGACTAATAGTTGTTTGATACTGACTATTTCTGTGAGGAAGAAATAAATGTACCAATGTTCTTTACACCTAAATATAAAAACACACTGTGAATGATACGTCTCAGTCATGAGATACTTATCAGGACAATAAACGATGATAGAAGTTTTTTCTAGCATTTTACTTATGCATTAATGTAGACTAAATTATCTTGTTTGTTCATCTAGGTAAAGTGTTCATGTTAATGCACTTAAACTCCCCATACAAGTTTAAAAAATACAGCATCTGAATATCTTACTCACATGCATGAGCAACATTCCTTCACAATAAGGTCCCTGGGGAAAAATAAAAGAAACAAGTAGCCAAAATGAACTCGTATTTTTGAGCTAGAGAATAGTGATGATTTTATTACAATCTGATGCTTATGATTGACTCAACATGGAAATAGAAAGTAGAAATGCAAAAGAATAATTAGGTTCTTTTGTCCATTCCCTAAGGAACCTTCTACTGAAGGGGATAAAATGATCTTAAACTTCTCATCCATCATCAGAATTGATTCTGCATTACAAGTTGATATGAAGAACCCAGTCCAACAAGTCAATTACTTAAGATTTTTGTTTTGGAAATGTTAAATGCATCATGTTTTTTACCAAAAAAAAAATCTGTATATGTTAGTCTTTCCAAGCTCAGATGAGCTGTTTAGAATGAGTGATTAATAGGTATTCATATTTCTATGATGCAAATCACGCTTATTGAGAAGAATGCACAAATTAGAAACAAAAAGAGCTTTCTTAGTGGAAAACACTGATTCAGCAACTGAAACTTTCTGTTGGACTGCTCTCACAAAGACAGCTGAGGTTCGAACCATGGTCTCAAGCCTCCTGGAATAACCCTTCAGTCAGAGCTGTGACCTCAGGCAGAGAGCCAGTACCTGTCACTGCTGTTCCGTCTGAATGTGTTCATACCTGTACCTCAGCTCCCCCGATGAGTCACCTATCATTCCTCTGACATGCTTGACTGTAATTACATGTAGTACATAGAGAGACATATGTAGGACATAGAGAGAAAGAAGGTCCATGTATAAGTGAGACCTACTTCTCTGTAGCCAGTACTGTCCACGAGAAAATTCATCAAGGCCTCTAGGTACAATTACATTATTCAAAGCTTTTCTGTTTCATAGAAGAAAAAACTGAAGCACACTCTGTGCAAGCCACTGTCAAGCAGTGCTGTGTTAAAAGCTGTGAGGTGAAGATCCAAGGCTCTGGCATTATTCAGGCATCCCACATAGCCCTCACTAGGGAATTCCTAACCCTCAGGAGTGCTACATGTAATTCAGAATTTGGAAGATTTATGCAGTCTGAGAAAATGTTAATGAGAGAAACAGACCATTTAACATCTCTGCTGTGGGGCAAGCAAATTATATCACAGAAAGAGTTCTTCAGTTAGACTGGATGAACAACATTAAACTACAACTACACTATTTTGATGTTGGGGTTTTTTGGTTTTGTTTTTTTTTTTTAAAGTTTCCTGCAGTTAAGATCAGAAAAAGCAGCTTTCTTGAGTGGCATAAGGGTGCATGCATGGACAGTAGTACTATGTACGCCACTTTTATTGCATTTAGCTTTGTCTCATATCAGGCTGTTTAATTCTGGACAATTTCTGTTGATGCCAGTTCCTCGTTACCAGTCTGCACTACTTCTGTGAGTAGTCAAAGGGTGTCGTGGAAATGTGCTATTTATTCTTTGGGAAACCATATGACATTTTCATTTTATTTTGTTCAAACAGAACAAACTGAGCTAGTATTGGAAATCTAGCCATGGAGAAATGTCAATCAATAAGTGTGTAACACTTTATTAGATGGAAACTTAGCTGGCAGCATTAGGTTTAGTGGTATAAAAATGTCTTCAATAGCACCTGTCAAGAGTGCGCAAATAAAGTGTGGTCACAGCCTTTAAAACAAACATTCAGCAATGACTTGTTTCTGAAAATGGTGGAAATACTAACATGGAGCAGGAACAGGTAGGATTATTCAGGTATGGTAGAAGCTGTCATGTTGTGGTTGCTGTGTATTGTACCAAGACAGTGTTCAGTTGATTCAAACCCTATCTTGCTTCTGTTGCCTTTCAAGGTGCGTTTGGCTTCTTATGACTGTGAGGGACATGAAAACCTTTTGTGTAATCATTTTGGGCGTTTCATATGTAATGCACTTCTGCTGCAGTGGAGCTCAGTCCTGGACTGGGATTTCTAGATAGTGCCATAATGCAGACAAAAAAATGCATCGAGATGGGCACTGTTCCAGCCTAGTTAGATCTGTATCAATAAAGAAAAGAAAATGCATTATGATATTCCAGAGAATAAATACTATATTCCTCCATCTGACTAGCCACAGAATCATTGCAGAATAGGATCAGAGGAAATGCTGGCAAAAGAAATGATCCAGCTTTAGCCAACAGTTGATGTGTATGTGAATATACATACACTTAGAAAATACACTTTTTCAAACTTACTGTCTAGTTTTATGAAATGAGCAATTTTAAAGGAAAAAATCTCTGGAGTAATCAGTTTTATCATTGCTCAAAGGATAATATTTTTTAAGTATCTCTATATTAAACTGGGAATTCATAATGGAGGGTTTTTTTTTATTTTAGCTATCAGTGAAATACTTGCATTATTTCATAAAACAGTGGGACTCTGGCTCCCCACTACTGTACATTGTAAATAGCAATGTTTTTGTTTTCTTTTTATTTTTGGTAAGAGTGGGAGAATTTACAGGTCAATCTTCCCCTTCTTCCTCCTGTAAGAGGTCTAGTGCTGACTACTTAAATACAGGAGTAGGTGATATAGAAAGCCAGCCAAAGCACTGGTCACTCTCGTGGGAGCTATACATAAAATTTCCACATGCTCCACAGTCACTTGGTAATCTAAGCCTTGTTGAAAGCTAATGGGACTTGAAAGCACTTTGAACATTTCATTTTGTGAAAGCCAATTTTCACATATAGCAGTGTGCAGGCAGCAGGGCTGGCTGACTGGCTAGCTCAAAGCAGGTAGGATTCAGTTTGTGCTTGAAAATCAGCCAATTACTATTCACTGTGCTGTCCCTTGGCTGGTAATGAGAGAAAGCTGTGTTTTTCCAGGGCAAAGGATACAGTAGAAAGCCTCTATGTTGCCAGTAGCTGCACTGGGCAGGATTTGTCCCAATAAAGCATTTCAGCTTGCTATATAAGCGGCATTTTCTGGATATATCAAGCTAACAGGATTCAGTCAGATCTGTTTCTTATTGACAATCCATCTAAGCAAGGAAATAATGAAAAGCACATCTTAAATTCTTATCTCAGTCCTTATTAACCCGTTTGAGTATAGCTGAGGTGACTTACTGTGGAAGAGTGTTTCTGCATAATGGTTTTTTTGGGGGTAAGCATTATCAGGTGGAATCGTTGCAAAAGGCCAAAAAAAGAAATGGCAGACTGACTGCAATTCAGCTGTATCTGATATGCATGGTATGTTCTGAAGCCTGGGTTAAAACTAGTGTTAGGAGAAAACAAACAATTTTATTTGCTTCTGAATTAAGTTCTAGTAGAATTTTTTGCTTACAAAATGGTATCTTTTCTCAGCTGACTATGAGGTAATTACTGCCTCTGCAAGCAGTTGGCTTCTCTTTGTGCAATCTCTGAATCTACTACAATGGAAAAATTGTTAAAATAAGGTCTAAGACTGGGGCAGAAAATTTTTCCATACCTCACATGAGCATAGACTCCGGCATCCTTGCTGGTCTAACATACCTATAGGGAACCAGCCTCATTGGTAAACCATCCTCAACTTTGTTTATTTTTATTTTTTTCCAAGGCAAGAGACATTTGTAAGGAAGATTTTATCAGGAAATCCAGCATAGCTGTGTAATTATGTGTTGAAGATTATGTAATAATTAATACTTGTAAGGCTAAAGTTAGAAAGTGCTTTTCAAATGTCATCACACTCAACATTGGAATTAAATACAAATTCAAATGAAATAAAGGGATAAAAGCAAAAGCATGGGTTTTTTTAGCTCATTACAGGGGTTTGATTTATTTGAGATTCTTTAGTGCATAAAATGTGTATGACAGCTAGAAACTAACAATTAATAAATAACACCAAAGCACTAGTGGCCAAGTTTTACCAGTACAAATGTCTGTTGCTTTTTAGTGTGCTAATCGTTACAGTAATAGACCTGGAGGAGACCAGTAAAAGTGAACAGGTGGATGACACTGGGGTACCTTTTACCCTCAATGCTGTTTTGGTTTCTGGAACAGACTAGGGAGGATTTTATTAAAGCTTTTAGAAGACTTCCAGATGATGAGACCTGATTCTCTTTAATCATTATTTTCGTGAGACATTAAAACACAAAAGACTGATCTGTATGCATTTTGTTAACTACTGGTGAGCAGTAGGCCCATATGGTGTTGTGGTATCTTGACTTCAGCTTTATCCCAGATATCAAAATTGTTCATATAATAGGAGCACACATACTATGCCTACAAAAATGCTCTTGCATAAACCTTTAAAGTTAAGTGTATATGTTACAGTAGAAAACAAAGGTCTAGACCTATTCTGAGAGAGAAAAGACTACATAATCTTTGCCTGAGTTTTTGAAGTTTTTATGGCAGAGTTTTGTTCTGGACTTCATGGAGGCATTAAATCCTTAAGAACTCCTGGAAGCATGAGTGAAAGTTCAATGCATGCTACCATAACTATTCAACGAGCATATGGTGAAGATTGCTCCTGACAAATCAGATTACCAGCAATTGAGCAGATCTTCAACGTACCTTCCATTCAGAAACCAGCTCAATTGGGAAGGTGAATTCAGCAACAGCTGTACTGCTGTGTGGCCATGGAATTATAAAAAATACTGAACCAGCAGTTTATCTTGCAAGTTGGCTAAGTCAGCACAACTGGGATCTGTACCTTTTC
This sequence comes from Donacobius atricapilla, assembly GCA_013397315.1. Lineage (NCBI taxonomy): Eukaryota > Metazoa > Chordata > Aves > Passeriformes > Mimidae > Donacobius > Donacobius atricapilla. The sequence goes on from WBMY01008937.1 coordinate 398,043, forward strand.
TTAACAGTAAGCTGACTATTTTAGATAGAAAGATGAAGAACAGGTTACTTTCTGAAAAAGTAGAATTCAGTCTTAAGACTCCTTAACCTACATCTGGTCACCTAAAGAGGTGTCAAGATTTGCAGAGCTGCTGACCAGTGATGAGCTTCCCATGAGGTAATTGGGAAACTAACAGAACTGAACAGTCCTGAAAACTTGGTCACATAATGATGCACCTGCAAATTCCTGTTGATAAAATCTTGGGCACATTGCCTAATTGAGCAGGGAAAAAAAGTATTCTGGTTACAGGAGATGTTCCCTTGCCTTCAGTCAGTGACATTTATAGTGTAAAGTGACAATTACCTGCAGTTTATTACATACATTTTTATTTACCTCCAAATTCTAGCATGGTTAAAAGAGCAAATAACATGTTCTTATGGATTATCAGATCTTTGGACTGGCAGTGCAAATTTGAAGTTTTGCTTCCTCCTGTGACATAAATTATCCTACTAACAGCTACATCCGTTCCCAAAGATTTATTAGGAAAATGAGTATTTGAACTTTTTAATCTACTACCTTGTGGTCTCCTCTCCCAACATTTTATTCCCCTCTGGTTTTATGCTTTTGAGTGTATTTTAGACAGTTTCTGCTACATAATGGGTATGGGGGTTTTTGAAACTGTAGTTGCAAAAGGAGTCATTGCCTTTGGGCTTTGGTTATTTTTGTTGCCATGCAGCCATATCTCTTAATAAGAAAACATTCACTGTATCTCAAGTTCATTTTGATGGGAACATACATAGTAAAAGAATGAGGGCTAAAATGCAGCTCCCTTTAAGTAGGCATATTAGCTAAGTGTCTTTCAGTAGTCAAGCTGTAGGCAGTCACAGCAGCAAGCAGCAGGTTTTATACTTCAGTAAAAAGTGAAGGCAGTTATCATCGCTACCAGAAACCACAGTAACCAGTAGGTGAAGGGACCATTTTATAATCACCTCCTCATGCAGTGTGGTTGAATCTCCTCACTGTAAGGGGTATTTCTGCTCTCTTTTCAAGATGGAATTTAACTGCTGCACATGTAAGTCTTGTGTCTTGTCAGTCCCCTATCCCTTTCAGCACATATTTATGGCTCCCACTGCCCATGCGCTATCCCTGGGGAGCCTTTGGAGCTTAAGGGTATCTGTTCATTTTTCTGCACATTTCTAGCTTTAATATCTATCACTGAACTTGGTCTCAGGTGGAACAAATGTTAGCTTGTAGATCTGACATTCTATGCTAGAAAAAATTCTTAGAAGCTGTTTGTTCCTTGTCTAAGCTTCTTTCTTTTCTAGAAATTAAAAAATGACCCGTAGATTTAAAAGTCTTGTGTGAGTAAGTGCTATATATGCTTCAGGATTCAGGCTTTACTTGTTTCTTCGTGTGCTTGCTTTATTCCCTACACCTTTTTCCTACATTCTGGGCTAGTTCATCACGTTCAAATTGATCACATACCCCAGTAGCAATGCCAGTTATTAGAAGTGGGTCTCACAATAGGAAGCAGAAATAGAGGCGCTAGAAAACTCTGGTTATAAAAGCAGCTTTAAAGACTCTAAACCATTCATGAAAGCTGTGTGATGTTCCATTTCCTAATATGATTTTGTTCCCAGAGCAGCAACTAACTACTGCTGGTTATAGAACCAATGGTTGTAATATATACAACCAATCGTTTCTGTGGAGTTTTTTTAATAATGCATTAAATTAGGTAGGGGTTTGGAGGGTTGATTTCTTTTTCTTATTGTCCATTGCTTTTCATCTTCCGGTTGCAGTATGTTGCTGATCTCTTTTTTTCGCAGCAGGGATCTTTGATACCAAGTCTTGTATTGTGGAGCTAATGGGGTGTGCCACAGGCTCTCTGTCAGGTAGCACAGTACCTTCTCTTCAGACCTTCTCCTCCTGTAAGGGGGCAACTGCTGAGAATAACCTTTCTGCCTATTGTGCACACATCTGTTAAGCTGATGCTTAGAACAATTATAGGCTCTTTTTCTCCCCACCATGAGTGTCTGGAATCAAATTGTTCGGTTCTTCAGGACAATAAATCCCTCGACCCTACCTAGCCTCTAGAGCTTTTCAATTCTTACTGGAGACAAGTAATCATTTATTCATATGTCAGAAAATATTTTTTAAAATGTCAGGAAGAAAATAAAAATGGGATATAGAATTACTTTCTGAGACTTAATGGTAAGTTTTGGGGTGGGTTTTTTTATTCAGTGTCCTGAATGTGAAAGAAGTTTGGAGGCTATGTGTAAGAATTGGACCCGAAAAGCAAGAAAACATGTGAGAATATGAAAGGAGAGCAGGAAATCCTGTCAAGCACTTTTAATTATGGTTGTCTTGTTTGGATAGTAAGATTGACAACAGCAGACTCTGCACTGCAGAATAGGCCATGTCTTCTAGAAGTACACTTAGAATCAAGCTTGAAAAACTTGTCATACCTCAGCTCTTTCTCTGGCCTGCAAAAAAAACCATTAATTTTCATAAAGACTTATTTTTCTTACAATTTATTGACGCAGTTCGTCACACACACACAAACACACACTCACACTTTGATCAGAAGGCATGAACTAAAAACTCTTACTTGATTTGAAAGTCTGACTCCATATATAGTATATCTACAAAGGCCAGGGACTGGGGGAGAAGGTTGACACCTCTCCCTATCCCGTTGGTCAAAACAACTGTCCATCAGCTGTCCATATCTCTAAGACAAAGAATGTAAACTACCTTGAAAACTACAATAACATTGGCCAGCGTCCACAGACCAGAGCGTGAGAAAGAACCCAAAACACAAAACTGTGCAAGAGAAGAGAAGGCCGAAAAAAACAGGGTGACATCTTATTATCTGTTTTTCTCATGAAGAATGACAAGTTCAAAATCTAAAGGAATAAATTAATGTTTAGGATCTCTTCCCAGTTGTAATTTCTGATTTCTGGATTTGAAATGTAGGAATCTTTAAATCACAACACAAATTATGCAGTCTGTAGGTAAAAAAGAAATCAGGATCCAGTTGTTGCAGGTTATCCCAGAGCTGTCAAAAAGTGATGACTATTACAATGTAGGGCCCAACTGTCTTGTATCTCAAGTGAATCTGTGGGAAAGAAAACTGAATTAATACATAAAGAAACTTGCTACATCGCCCCGCAGTTTCTTAAAGATTCTGGCTTCTTGCAAGGGGACGGGACCTGTGTAGACAGAAGATTTTTTTCTTACCTTTCCTGCAGCATTACCAAAAATATATTCAGATTAAATTTATGGAAATATCACACAGTCCTATGAAGACAGAATGCAGGGGAGCATATATGTTCTATATGTTCTCCATTAAACCAGGATTCTTGAAGCAATAGTGTTGTTATTTTTTTGTCCTTGATCAAGTATGTTAATAATGTGTCATGAACCTGCAGGCTTTTTCTAGGACACTACTCTGTGGAAAACTGCCTTTCCCTGATCCTCCTTTTAGCTATATTCCTTGAAAGATAATAGCAGTAGTAATTTAGCTGGATATTTGTTTCAGATTTGAGAGGAAGGAAAAAAGCTATACAGAGATAGTATTTTCCTACAGTGAATGGAATACTCTGATTCCTTATAATTAGTAGGAGTGGCTGACACAGAACCTTTCCAGTGCTGCCGTGGCTTTAATTGCCAAAGAAAGCTACATTGAGTCCTAGAATATTAAAACACAAACAAGCTAAACTTTCACTATAATATTTGCTAATTATATTACTGTGACATTCAAAACTGCACTTGGACCATGACTGTATTACATATCCAGGACACTTATGTAGAAGTAAAATACTTGCTGTAAATTTCCATATGATGGAGAGTGATTAAACTCTTGTTGTAATTCAGAATGAAATCTCACAAAAGTATCACCTGTTCTGTGCTGTTAATTAAAAAAAGAAAATAAAGGTGTTCAGTTTTGCAGCCATAACATCAGCTTGAATTTAGTAGTTTCAGAAACTGTAGTTTTAGATTCTGCTGTTAATTCTACTCTTAAGACCTCCTGACATTTCTTGTGTTTTAACAGTCATAGCTTCCTGTTGTTTTAAATGTCTTTTTCTTCTGTTACATGAACAAGGAAAGCAATTCAGGGAATCCTATGAGGAAATGAAAACTATAAGGAGACCTATGAAAGTCATAATATATACAGCATTTTTAAATGCATAGCTTCTTTAATTAATCTGTGCAAATTATGTGTGGAAAAATTATATTTTGGAATTGCTGTAAATAAATACAGTTCTTAAAAAATTCAATAGTTTTACTCCGCTACCTTTTTGATAAATTTCAAATCTTAAGTTACATCATAACTGTCACGTTACTTGCCTAGTGAGTTGGTTTTGGCTTGCCTATAGTATCATAGAATCATGAAGTCACCAAATGGTGTGGGATGGAAGGGATCTTTAAATACCATGTAGTCCAAGCCTCCTGCCATGACAATACAGTAATAATATATTGCTATATTTTCCACTAAATACTTGATTTCAGAGTCAAGATTTTATTTTCAAAGGGAGCTCAAAGTACACAACATGGGTGCCAAACTGCCAAATCTCTCAATGGTATCAATCTGTCAATCCGTATGGTTTGGTAATGTTTGAAGAGCATTGGCTTCTTTACTAGAGGAACATTAGGCCAATACATTATCCATTTGTTCTCCTATTAGCTGATTTAAGTCATTCCCCTAAATAAGCCCCTAATTGTTTACTGCAATGTGACGGTTCAGTAATGGATTCAGTATGGATGCTAAGCTTATAGTTTATATTGTTTACTCTTACTGGCTCAGTGATTTTAAAGCACTGGATTAAAATGGGGGTGGCACACCAAGCACTATGGGTAAGACATGTAGGCTACAAACGGACAGTACCAAGTGCACACAAAGAGATGTGTTTTTTTCTCAACATTTTACATTCCTGTAGCATTTCCTGTGAGCTGCTACCCAGCTTCAGCATGATGCTGGAGGAAGCCCTGTGTGTTCAGGAACAGAAGTGCACAGGATGGGGAAAGCACTGCAGAGGACCTGCTGCCGTGGCACATCAGGTTTCTTTGCCGCTTTCCCCACTGTTTAGCAAAGTGATATGCTGCAGCAAAAAAAGCCTATAACTTCTGTCTCACTTTAGGAACTACAATTTAGGAGCCGGGCTAATTTGATGGATAGTGTATACTAAGAAAAATATTAGAAACCAGGAAAGGCCACATAGTTCATTGAGGCTCATTTCATTCCAAATACACCTTCCCTAGGTTATCATCCAATTGCTAAAAGAAAGAGTGATGTTATCCATTTTTTAGAATTCTACTTCTGGGTATTATGGAGATAAATACCTAAGTGCTGGAGGAAGTTCAGAACACTGTTTCAGGAGAAAAATACTTAAATGCAGATAGGTAGGATGACAGAAAAGAAATTGACCGACCCTAAATGAAAAATATGATGATAGTGATATGAATATATGTGTACAGTCACAGTTTCACAAAGTTCCCCAGAGACAAGCTTCCAATCATGAGACTTTCAGATAGTAACCTTTCATTTGATTTATTGTTTCAGGACCGATGCAGGAGACAATATATGACTTCTGGAGAATGGTATGGCATGAAAACACAGCCAGCATAATCATGGTTACTAATCTCGTAGAAGTGGGAAGGGTAAGTGGTTTTTGTACTTAAAAAGATGAAAGACGTCCAAGGTGTTTGCTTTTTGCAATTAAATAACAGACCAACAAGCTTCTTGCATACTAAGTATAGCATATGTAGAATATGTATAATATAGAATATTTATGACTGCCTATGCTGAGAGGTTCAGTATCAATTATTTTTAAACATGCCTTGGATGCTTGGCTTTGATAACATTAGCACAATGAAAAAGTAACTGATAAAGCTGCATTCTGTACAGCAGAGTCTGCAAAGACTGACAAAGAGGGGAGGTGTCATATGTTTGTACATCTCAGATATACCATTTCTCTTAAGAAAATCAGTAAATTTGTTGCAGGACAAGGTATGGAATACTCTCTATTTTTTTAAGGAAGGCTAAGCGGGAGTCATTCTGAAACAGATGTCTGAGAAAGTAGTTAAACTATGAAATTGCTTCTTGGTATATTTGTCTATATTGGTCTGGTTTGTTTGGGTTTTCCTTCCTGAAAGTCTTCTGGACTAAAACGGAAAAAATTAGTTTTACACATTTGTGCACTGTTTGTTGATCAGGAGGTCATGTTCGGGAGCTGGATAGTAAAGGAAAGCTTGAGTTACCTGATTCATACTGTGTACTTCTCTTTCTTTGCTTGGTAACTTCTAAAGTAGGCCTCCAACTCTAGTCTTTATGGCTAATTTTATTTTCAACAAGTACTGAATGGAACCTTTTTCTTTGTTTCACACAACTGTCAATAAGTGAGTCTTTTCATTTACTTCTTTGTCTGTGCACTGCTGTCTTAGTTCTCATCTGGGATGATTTTTTCAAGAAAATTTGCTTGGGAATTTGGCATATAGTTTTCATTCTATAAGAAAAGAAATCCCACTGCTTTTATGGGAACTACTGCAATTATTGTAAATCGAAGTGTTAAAATAAGAAGTCAAGTGCACACACCTTGGTTTGAGCATCACAGTTTTAAGAGATGTTTTTAATTTCACTCTGGTGGAGTTTCTGATACCCCCTCTGCCCTGTGGCATTTGCATTATGAGAGAGCACTTTTTATGTGATGTGAGTTAAAGTCCTTTTGAGCAAGTCCAGTTTTACAAGCTCAGTTTTTTCTTCCATTTGTCCTTTTTGAACTGATAATATAAATCCTAACATTTAGATACCTGTGTGCTCAAGCCTGCGAACAGAACGGGTGCCAGTATTATTTTTAGATGTAAAAAAGATGGGGATTGTGACTGCAATTAGCACCTGCTGCAGGAACACATGTACGACTAATTGCAGAGACAAAGAGGGATCATGGAGGCCACTTTAAAAATGCAGTCCCTTGAGTGAGGAAGAAGGTAGAAATAGCTGGATGGTCACATCAATTCAAAACAGACGGATTTGTAAGAATAGGAAGCTCCCCAGCAAACCTCTTTGTTAAAGCTTTATACACATTCATAAGTGCCCAAGCGAACAACTTAAAAAGGGATGTTTTCAGGGTATGAATAAACAAGCCTGAGAGCAAAAACAGCATTCTACATTAAACCACATACTGTTTTCCCAAAGTCAGTATTTGGAAGCACCAATTAGAGTGAACTGTTGGATGTTAGCAAGGGAGACACATCAGTCTTGGTGCCAGTGCTGGCAGCCTCTGCTCACAGCATTTAGGTGCACAGCAGATTGCTACAGCAGCAAGGAATGGTTTGTGCCACTGTGGAGATTTCTTCAGGGTGCAAGAGTCCTAGTGGGATATAGATCTACAGCTTTGTTGTTTCTGGCAGTGGTAGAAATGACTTTGTTCTCACTTTCTCTCGAGGCCAGCATAGGTGAGATCAGAGAGCAGAAATTGAAATGAGCTTTTAATGGAAATGAAATCGTATGAGCCGCAGAACAATGCACTCACTCCTCCATTGGTGTTTTTGTGCCACTCCCAGAACTGGAATCATCAGCCACAAGGAGGCAAATTAGAAACACACCATCTGTCCAACAAACCCTAACACAAGCTCTGTGCCACCTTGAGTAGTAATGATTTTAATGGACTTTTGGTAGCATTGCTGTCGGGCAAACCTAATAACCTCCCCAAACTTGAGGTTTTCTATTTCTATTGCTATCGCTGGTATAAGATTTATAGGGGTTTCTTATTTTTACTTTTTAACCCTGTTGACCCATTGTAACCCAAGGAGGAAAATTTTTTTTTGCATTTTCAGGAAACAGGAATTTTCAAAATTCAACATGTTTGCCACACGGTGTACAGCCTTCATGAATTAATCATTGAGGGGGTGTATGTGTATTTGTTTACCAGGACTGGCTGGATAGTCATTAAATCAGTGCTAGGAACTTGCTTCTTGCCCTGGAGCATTATGCATCAGGACTGTTTTAATTGCTGCTGGAGGAATCACCATGAGGCTGTCCCTAATGCAGGCACCTGCTGCAAATGACTCAGTCCCTGCATTACCCTCCAGCAGGGTCTGGGTACATCTGCCAATATCTGTCATTATCTGAGGCACACTTGTCAGAACCACACATCCCTTTAAGCTCTTGTGTGTTCCAGCGAGGGACCCTTGTCAATGTTTCTGGCACCTGCAGACTGCTGTGCACCTGGCATTTAAATGGCACTGAAATCTGTTTTGATTGTTTTCTCTCTTTAATGAACCCACCTGAGGGACATTTAGCTCTTTATCTAGTAGCCTGTTACCCAGTCACTCACATCTACACTGCTTGTGTGGAAATTCAGAACTAGCTTGTGCTGTTACACTAATCCATCTGCCAGAAGTCTTATCACAAAATCTGCAGGGCTCCCTAAGGAGACTTTTGTACTGATAATTTAAGCTAATGATTTCTAAACATATTTAGTCAGTTTTATGAAGACCTCATTAGAATGTGACTGTTTATTAAAAATCTAAATGATGTCTCACAGTCATTTAGAAAAAGCACTGCTGAGTTGCATGAATAGTTCTTTCATAAAAGATATGAAGTGGCTCTTAGTTAAAGTTGGCCTAGGTTAACATAACAAATTTTAACAAAAAAAAAACCTGAACAAATAAGCAGCCCTTGAAGCAACCTTGAAAAAAGGTCTCTTGTCTTCTTCATGCCAAGATCAACAACTTTTCACTCCCAATGACATTCACAAAAAGAAAATGGTGAGTAATTAATGGTAATGATTCAAGAATCAGAATTTTCCAAGCCACATAGTAATGGCTACAAAGCATAAACAAGAACCAAGACTCATCTAATTACGTCAGTGTGACAACAAGCTGTTTCAAAGTAATGTATTCTGGATTATATTTATGCAAGAGGCCTCTATGCCCATGTCTGTAAGTGGCAGAGCAACTGAAGATAGTAGTGTAATTTCAGGGAGCATCTTTACCTGAGAGATTTAGCACAACCTGGTGGATTATTCTGTAAGAAACAAAAATTTTTATCCAGCAGTGTGATGTTGTGATCACATGGGGCGATCATAAAATAGACACAGAAGAACATCTTGCTTACTCTAAGAGACCACTCTGGAGGGCAAACTCCAAAAGACCCAGAAAAGCAATGGGAACGGGATCAAGGTGTTCATGTACCGGCCAAAGTCTCAGGTTCTTCTTGATTTGTTTCAGTGTTTGCACACATGGAAACATTTCTGTCTTCCTCGAAATGGCATGGTGGGAAGATTTAGAATATATTCCATTGTGCCATCTAGCTGTCACCTCCATCTTGCTCTTGTTGGGCTGTAACTAATACTTAGTTGGTAGAATCAAACTTGGCATGTCGAATTATTTGTCATTTTTCAGTAGTCGCTCTCCCTTCCACTTGCTTTACGCAGAAGAAATTTAGTAATAACTGCTCATAAATGCTGAAACGCACTGGAAAATTCAGTGGAGGTGGTTATACATAAATGCACTGCAAGAACTTATGATTGTCTATCATGCTTTTAATGTAACAAAGTACTCACAAACAAAATCACTATAAATACTAATAAAAAATAAAACCTCACCTCAGGAGCATAGTAATTACAGTAATCAGAGTTTCCCAATTATTATTCAGAATTAGAAAACAGCCAGTGCTAATAGTGTTAATAAGCACACAAAAGACCCTTTTTGTGAAAGGAAGCAAGGCTGACTACAGCAAAATGGAAAGGGGAATGAAGGTCCACCACAAACTGGTAAATAGCCCCTATGCCTGCGCCCACACCTTTGCACTACCCAAAGTGCTTCCCCCTGCCATCTTATCCCTCAGGAGTGGTGTACTTTCCTTTTAGTCATATCACACTCTTCTTGTGTGACATTTCCCTCCCAAGAACCGCAAGGCTGTATTTACATGGGGGCAAAAGAAGAATTCAGTGGTAGCTTAACTTTTCTTGGCTTGTTTTCCTGGACGCGTGCTTGACTTGTTATTTATGTGGCACTTCTCTGCAAAAATGGGGATAAGCCCTACTTTTCATGTGTAAGAGTATTGAGTTCCACACGACAGCAGGGAGATCCATACAATAGTCTTCTGACAGAGGGAGTATCTCCTCAATGCTGGCTTGCTGTAAGAAGCATTACTTGTAAGATAAATGGTGCCAGAAAAGTATTGTTCTTCCTAGGAAGGCCTGTGTGGGCACAGCCCTAAGCAGTCATATGTTCGTGTCTTTGGATTCTCAGGATATGCAGCACTGGTCAGCATTCAAGAGACATTTCTTAAACCGATTCAAATATGTTTCCTTAACAAATAAAACCCAAAAGTCTTTATGAACCAGGTCGTCTTCAGATCTACTTGATCATTTGTCTTATCAACAGAGATTAGACATCCAAGAAAAACTGCTAAATAAAACCCTGTACAATGTCTTCTTACAGGAAACAGATTAAAAATAAAAAAAAAAGAAAATCCTTATAGGAAATCTCAGCAACATAAAAACTGTGTGAAACTTCCAATGGACTTAGCACCTACTCTTGGAATGAAAATGGAATTTATCACAAAGCTATTACAAAGTTTGTACTTATACATTTTACAAGTTTTGAGAATCTTCCATGTAGAAGATCCTTCTAATAAACAAAGTTAAACTCAAATAGTATTTGAGATTCAGATTACCCAATACTGTGGTCTTGCAGAGGTGAAACACAGTGACTCTTCAGCATGTCTCACAAACAGCACGTTTGTATTTAATATAAATGAAAGAACACTCTGTCTAATTGAAACTGCCTCTAAATGTAATAAGCCAAATTACCTACACTGGAATTAATTCAGGATACTAGTGTTAATGCTCCTTAGGAGGTGTGCCAAGGAGTTTGTATGCATACTGGTGACTAAGGTTTCATTTTAACTTTTCTACTGAAAGAAAGAAACTACATTTTATAAATAAGAAGAGAAAGGTTGTTATTTGAATCCATTCACTTCCTCAAGGTAATTCTAGTCCCAACTTCTTAAATATATAAATATCCACTGAAATTTTTTTCCTAATATTGTTTACCCCCAAAAAATAGGGCTTGTGCTTATGGTACATAAGCACAAGGTATTATATTCTGTTGTTATACTTTTCCTGTAATTCCAGTATCTCTTATTGGATAGAGGACAGTTTATACTTTTACAGAATATCAATGAGGAAAGCAGAAAACCAATCAAAATTTAAAACTATTGTTAATCTTTCAAGTCAGTGAACTGTTCTAGTCATCAAAATAGATTTCATCTTTCTAGATTTTTTGCCAGAAATAACAAGTTTACATTACTACATTATACATAGTAGGGGAGGAGCCCTTCAGGAAAATTTAGTTTGCTGTTCTTCACGAAAGAGAAGGAAGGACTCTGCAATTTTTAAAAAAAGATGTGCCCAGGTTAGCAATGTTAGCATCATGAAACAGAACATGAAGCTGGAGACATTCAGCACTGTCCCGTGTCACTCAGAGCAGACATGGATTCAGGTTTCAGTGTTTTGTTGTATTCGCATCTCCAGTAAAGGCTATGTTTCAAAGAATGTTAATCAACACAGATTAATATCTTAATGCTTACTAATCCAATTGAGATAATTCCCTTTGAGAAACAAACAAAAGAGCTTTAAGGATACACAAATGCACTGACTCCTTTGCTGGACTAACTGAAGTGCCACCAATGTGTAAGATGCAACTTTAGGTGCAGTTTGACAGGAGGAAGGGCTTTGGGTTCTTACTTGAAATGTCAGGGCTAGCAAAATGGCTTCACAGCTGCAAATCTCCTCACCTCAGCACTCTTGAAATTCTCTCTTCGTCTCTCTGTGAAGGGAGAAGTATCCTGGAGGCACTGACACAGTTTTACTTTACCCAGTAGAGCAACACATAGAGCTGTTTAAGCTAACGTCAGATGATCAGCTTTTAGAGCCAGAAGGCAATCCACTAAGTAGGTGGTGCTCTGCACCCAGCTAATGGCATGATTTTGCTCTTGGAATGGAAGGATGGTTCAGAGCACAGACTGTGCTGCTCAGTGCAGGCACATCAGGTCCTTGGAGCACAGGATCTGAGAAATCAGCCTATGATTTCACAGTTGTGTCAGGAATTAAGACAGGCTTTGAGGAGCTCCAGCTAACAATCCTTCATCTTGGCACGGGACCTTCTCATGTGTTCTGTGCTCAGCCTTTTTTCTTCCAGGGCTGTACTGAAGTGCACAAAATTGTCTAAACATAAGCAATGAAACAGCCACAATCCATATTCCTCTGTTGGTATTAAAAATGAAGGCAGGAACACTGTAGCAACTTTATCTTGTTTAAGTTTACCTTGTTAAACCTTTAGGGTTGCCTTACCCTAAAGCAACTGTTCTAGACCAAATCTTCTTTATGGTCAAAGGAAGGCCACACCATGGGTGTTAATTTCATCTAACCCACTCTGCCAGGTTGATGGCATGCTAACAGAATACCCGAGTCTTAGGAACAAAGGGATCACACTCATTTTGTCAGATGGTAAGCCTTCATTTATGGCTGCTGCTGGACATGTCCAGAAAGCCAGCTCCTCTGGGCAGAAGCTGAATGAGAGTGCAACAACCAGGAAACTTAGGGCTGCACTACTGGGGCAACTTAGGGCAGCAGAAGGTGGAGAATTATGTCAGCTCTGAGTTGTCCCTGGAAGAAGTTAGACTGAGCTAGTAAAATTTATGGAGACATCTCTCCCCATCCTGGCAGCTGTGAACAACATAAGGACTTCTGGCTGACTTCACAGAGACCCGTTCATCTGATGGCGCCAAACAGTATCTCAAATATTGTATTTCTCAATAGTCTTCCACACCTCCTTTAGAAAACTGTGGAATGAGGTACAAAACTAATAACAGACTTGCTTAAAAGCAAACAGAAGAAAATGAAAAAAGGAAAACTGGGTTTTATCTCCTGTCAAAGGTGGTTTTATAACATATAAAATGTTCTTATATCATAATACATTTTTTTGTTTGAGAAGTATTTAAATAAATGTACTTACTTTAGCTCAAGTCAGCCAAATAAAAGTATCTGTTATCTGAGCTATATCTGTAAAATGTGTTAAAAATTTTACTAGTGAGCATGATTGGCTGTTTAATTTTATAGCCAAGAGGTTTCACTTCAAAATTTATGTCTGACTTATCATCATTACTTAGTTCAGGATTAATTTTAAATTAGAATGTATAATACTGTTCTTCACTAATGACAATCCATGCAGAGCATAGTCAGTTATATCACCCTTTTGCTAAGAATATTTCAGAATCAAAGGAAATTGGAAACTTTGAATAATCAGTGTTATTTAAACTGTTCTGTATGGACTGCAAAGTGTATTTCACAGCCAGCTCACATATTAAGTCTGTAATAATACTCCTATTCCAAAATTCTAGGTAAATGAATTACTGTCCTGACTTTCCTACTGCCTTTAGCTATGTGTGTCACATTGCCAAGTGGTTAAATACACACCTTCAGAAGTCACAATTTGTGTTCATTAGCCATCCACAGCCTACATTATTTGTTATATTTAGAACTAGCTATAACAACTTTCCACCTCCATTTTTAATTCTAAGTTTCACACATTAGACTGTTTTACTGGGGGATGGAACTAGAGAGTGGAAATAGATAATTCTCTTCTCCAAATTTCTAAAATTATTAGTAAAATAAACATGTTTGAAACAATTGGACAGTGTACCTTGGGATGAATAGATTAAACCAGAGCATTTTCATTATGTCTCTGGCAATCATGCTTTTATCTCATCTTGCGATGAACATCTGTATTTTTTGGCATGTTGGTAGGATATAAATGTGGGGTGTATGTGAACAAACTCTCAATTATAATTCTGCTCAGATGAAATTTCAAAAGTATGTTATCTGCTTTGAGGATGATATTTACTGTTATGGTAGCAACTGTGTGGAAGAAAAAAAAAGATCTAATGCATTTAATATTCAGTTCTGGAATCATGTATCAATTATTTAGTTAAACCTTCTGTTAGTAAGGCTTTCTTGTAAAACACGTACCAAATGTTTATAAAATGGAAAAGATTCGCCAATTTACAGTAGCTAAAGCCATGCTAAACATGAAAAAATGAACATATGTTACCAGCAGTGTTTCTCATATTTAATGAGTAAAACCATATTCTATTTTGTTGCAAGTGTCTTTTCTTGTACAAATAAAAACCCTGATCCAATAGGTATTTATAAATGTGATTTTGATTTATACTAGTTAATCTACTTCCGTCTTTAAGACACCTTTGCATTTATATGGGTGATCCTAGAGGAGATGAGAGATGGATCTTTAAACATTTACCTGACTTTTGGTCCACCAGGAGCCCATGAAGTTCTCGGGTCCAGAGCTCAGTACGTGCAGAGCAATGCAGAACAAGAGCCAAAAGTATGAGAAAAGCCTGAATTAAAATAAAGCTGGGTTTGGGTCTTTTTTCCTCTGCTAGAGAGTGAATCATCAGTTGGTCTGTGGCTCTGACTGAATTCTGGCACGGTTCCCATGGCTTTTACCACCTCTATTTCACTTGGGACACTTTTCAGGAAATTGTGTTGTCATGGATCCTTCTGCTCAGCTCCAGTCTGCTCCATGCCCAAAATCCCCTGTACAGCAGAGTAAGAAATCCCTAGCGGGCCCAAGCTGCATGAGGCACAAAAGGCTATAACTTCTGTGCAACATCTCCCAATGCTTCCCTAATTATTCCACTGTCTCGTCTTAAATAAGGTTTAAAAAAGTGTGGAATCAAATCCAGCAGTTGAGGCATAAAAACATGGGGACTGTGCTCTTCTAAATTAGTCTTTCTGAACTGTCCCTAGTTCTTAGTCATAATCCAGACAGTCTGAACTTACCAAGTTAGAAATAGGCATGTTTTCCTTCAAGGAAAGAGCAATTTATTCAGCCAAGGTTGCTTTCCCCCTTTCCCCGATTGTTTATTTTGCTAAACTAGAGCTGTTTCAAGGATGGCAGGCGCCCATCAGAAAGAAACAAGGCCAGAGTTAGCAACAAAGAGACGTGCTGATGAGCAGTGCTGTGCCTGGGATCACGGCTGCAGCTGCTCCCTTCCTACGTGCGTTGGCCCTCTCCGTGTGGTTCAGGTTCCACCTATGGAACAGATCTGTGAACAGGCAGGAAAAGGGAATCGGCTCCAGAGAAGAGGTTGGCAGAATGTTGCTCCAGCCCAGAGGCAGTGTGAATTGTCTCACTCTTCATGAAGAGTCAAAAAGTCATCTTAGCCATGGGTGGGAAAATCCTGCTCCAAAGAGCTTCTGGCAATGACTATAAAAGGCTGAGTTTGCTGGCCTGAGGGATTTGAACAATGTGAATTTTCTGCATTGTTTTAACAACACAGACAAAACAATGAGCATTCAATGTTTTTCACTTAGCTTCTATGAGAGGGTTTTTGAAAATATATCTGAACAAGATAAGATCTGAATAAATATCAAGTAGATGCAACTATAGATAGCAGCAGTAAGTACTGAACTGCTTGCAGCAATGTTTAATGCTTTTGAAATGTTTGTTCATTGCTTACAGTAGATAGATGTGTTTTAGAGATGAATACACTTTTGTCAGAGATCCTGTTGTTAGGGATCCTCGGAATGGCCCTTGGCTGGTGGAATCCTTCTCCTCCTCTCTGGCACCCTGTCAGCTTTCTGGATCCTGGACATGGTGGGGGAGCTGTCTTGCTACCCTTGCCGTGTTACAGGAGTCCCGAGCACTGTCCAAGGTCCCAGCTCCCAGTCTCTCGCCATGGAAGGGAATGTTGGTGTTGCCAGTCGTCCTGAAACCACCTTAATACCAGATGAAATGTGAAGACTATAAAGAATTTTTTTAGCCAATACTAATGTGGTTACCAGGTCTGAAGACAAGCACAGAAAAATAAACTAAAACCTGCTTATAAAGCTACCTAAACTTTAGCTCTGCTGTAGGAGCTTTCCATCAGCTGCGTAAGCAGGAGCAAGCTATTAGGAGGCTTGTATAATTCTGTGGCTGGGAGCCAGGGCTTCTGACCAGGCTACTCTTTTCCTCAGAAGAGGATCCTGATGTGGGGCTGTGTTTTGCCAGCCCTTCAACTCAGTTCTATTCAGATGTAAATTTTATCCTGCTAATGAGACAGAAAAAGGGCCAGAACTAATGACCCTGCCTGGGCAAACTTTTTATTTTATCAGCCAATATCACCACTGTGATGTGGCAAGACCTCCCATCTATACAGACAATAAAGGATTGTACACATTTATCAGCTACATTCTGGAAAAAAAAATGCTTAAGAAAATGTATTTTCTTCTTCTTGACAGGACAGGGTTTGACTTTCTGCATAATCCTTTCTATACTGAACATGGAATTTGTATGCATAAATCATGTGAATCCTGCATTACAGTTTTCACTGTATACTTATACATACATTCATCTGTTTTACCTTTTGCTTGGGATGAAACATGGAAGTAATCCAAATATTTTGGGGTAAAATAGGTTTGAAAAATGCTTTTATCAGTAGTGAAGTTTAATTTTTTTCTATCAGTTTTCCATTGAATATTTTAAGTGCTTGAGTTTTTTACCTGACTCATTTAAGTGCATCTTTAGGTAAACTAGATTTACATGTATTAAAAGATCAATTTTAATTTTTCCCGTTGGTGGGACAAGGAGAGAAACTGTTCCATGCAGCAGATGTATAACAGATGCCACTCCTAGCACTTAACTGCATTCCTGGATGATGGCCAGATGCAGTGGTGATAGCATAGCCGTTACCATGATAAAGCAGAGTAAGAGAGATGTAAGTGATGTGTTAGCTTCCGAGCCCATAACTTTGTCCACACAAATGGGAAGGAGGAGAAAATTTTTAAGTCTATCAGCTACCTACTTGGTCAAATACAGTCCTCAAACCACCAACTTTTAAAAAACAGCACTTTAGGTTGAGCAAAGTGAAATGAATCCTACCATAATGTTTGGAGTTATCTAGTGAATTTGTAGTTAAGCTATGTAGAGTTATAATAGTTAAAGCCTGGGCATAAACCTCAGCTCTTGACTTCAAGTATTGAGTTTTGCTATTTGACCTCATCAGTTCCTTTGGAAAGTTAATCTGAGAAAACAGGTGCTTTTCTAAAAATAGAGAATCATACAGTATCTTGAGTTAAAAGGAATCCACAAGGATCATCAAAGTCCAGCTCTTGGCCCTGCGCAGCACGATCCTGAAGTCACACCATGTACCTGAGAGCACTGTCCAAACACTTCTTGAATTCTGTCAGGCTGGGGAGCTGTTCCAGTGCCCAACCACCCTCTGGGTGAAGAAACTTTTCTCAGTTCCCAACCCAAACCTCCCCTGACACAGCTTCAGGCCATTTCCTCGGTCCTGTCACTGGTTACCATAGAGAAGAGATCAGTGGCTGCCCCTCCTCTTCCACTCGTGAGGAAGCTGTGAACTGCAATGAGGTCTCCTTCCTGTCTGCAAAACACTTTTATTTTAGGGGGTAGAAAGATATTTTTAAGACAAATCAGCAGGTAGAGGTTGGGGAAAAAAACTGCTGGTGGTATTTGTCCCTCTGGGCACACTCTGCTTTGGAAAGCACAGGAAATGAGCAGTTACCATAACTGAACTGTACAGGGTATAAATATCCTTTGTGCTCCTAACAAATTTGCCTTACTTCGCTAAGCACAACACAAAGCTCATGTGCAGCTCTGAAAGCTGTCTTAAAAAGAGCAGACGCAATGTCCCTCAAACATTAAACATTTCCATGTTCAGAAAATGTGACTGTTCTGTGCATGATTGCACTTCAAATCAGAAATCATTGCACAGAATCCAAAATGGATTCTGTATGAACCTTCTAAAATAAATGAACCTTAATTTCTTCTGTATCTTTTAAAGGTCAAATGCTGCAAATACTGGCCAGATGACACAGAGATCTATAAAGACATTAAAGTTACCCTAATAGAAACAGAGCTGCTGGCTGAATATGTGATTCGAACATTTGCTGTAGAAAAGGTAAGTTTCCAAAATCAGTTTTCTTAAATATAGTGGTATCTGCCAAAGTAACTTAAATGCAGATTAAACAAGGGAAAGTTAAATCTTTTGACTGACATCCTGGGTTTGTAGGTATTTTGGGTAAACGACTACCGCCCTCTTATGGTAATCTGTGTTTTTCTTCTTGAAATGCAGCAGCTGATCTGTGCTTTTCATCACTGTTGGCCCCTGCCTGAGTTAGAAAAAGTGATGTTCCTTGCCTAGGAGAAATCGAAACCTCCCTCCCAGCAATCAATTGAAAAACGCATTTGTGCTGCTTTCCCATCTTACGTTCCCCACAATCATTTTCTGTCTGTACCAGAGGCTGCATGCAACATTATTCAGAAGTCTGTGGTGGAGAATACGGTTGTCTGTTGGGCCGAGATGTGCCTGGTTTGCAGAGACAGAATTGTAACAAATTACTGTTCATCTCAAGGCAATTTCCTTTTTCACGTGGAAACCATCCTTACATGGAGAGTTCCAATCAGTGTGTTGTATTACTGTTTTTTGGAATAATGCCACACATTTGTTTGGTGTTTTGTAGCTTGTAGAACTTGCAGCTCCCAAGCTGCAATATATGGAAAACATAGAAATAACAAATAAGGTACTCACTGAAAATGAGAACGGGCAGAGGGTCGGTCAATGGTGAAGTGTACCATGCAGTTTGTGTCAATTCTGCAGTTTCATTCAGAATTCATTAAAGGACAGAAATGTTTTAATTTTATGTATCAGGACCCATTTGAGTTGCAGAACACCAAGGAGAGGGCCTCCTTGGTAAGACTAGATATTCCTAATGGGACACCGAAGTAATGCTCCATCACCATGAGTAGATTTCCAACTAATCAGCTTAGAAAGCTTCTTTTCATTTAGCTGCAGTACCCATGATTTATTGGTTCTCTTTAACGATGAAATAGTGTTCAATGAATAGTATATGGGTTTGAAGAACATAATATTTAGCATCAAAGAATCCTGCACCCCAGCACCTGAAACTGCCAAAAAGACTGCCCCAGAGGGTCTCTCTACACATGTCCAGAATAACAAAGGAATTAGGGGTTTTTTTCTGTTTTATTCTTCAATCTAATACTTAAATATGCATCAATACAGCAACCTGAGGGTAATGATAATAGAATTATGTGGTTTGAATGATTTGAAATATTGTATCATGTTTACCACTATACATACTGTGTACTGAATTCACTCAAGCCTGTTGTTTCCTTGCATTTAGGTATTTTTAATAAACAGATGAGAAACGTTGGCTACACTTTGAAGTAGACGAAGCACTGGTTGATTTCTATTCTGCAATTTTTAAGCTCATGCTTTGATGTTAGCTTTTCACTTCTTAACTAGGACTGAAGAAAAGACCTAGAGGATTTTACAGTTGAACATAACCAAACTGTCTTGAATAAGTGCATTAGAACAGATAGAGATAAAAGGCACTAAACATTTTATTTCTTTTAAAAAATCTCCATCTGAAAAGATTTCTTTTAGACGCTGCTTTTTAATAGTTGGTAGTTTTTCAGTAAGCCTCTAAAAGCAGTGTCACTGTATTTTGAGTAAAGTACCTTCGTTTTTACTCTATTTTCCATATTTTTTAACTCCTCCAGTGGTACTGGAACATCAAGTCTTTACATCTCTTTCACCATAATTCTCTCAAGTTTATATTTTTGATGTACTGAGATTGATACTTTTCACCTTCCCTAAGTCAAGGTGCATGATGAGACAGAGAGCACCCTAACCAAACATGCAGATAATGCTAATTAAAAGGTGGTATTGTAACACTTAACACTGGAGCCTCTGTTCCAAAGGACTTGCAGATTTCACTAACAGGAGCTTTAGTAATTCCACAGGAAAAAATTGCAGAGTTCTGTGCCTTAAGTGGCCGAACCCCCTGTGTCAGTACAGGGAGACTTCTGGGGACAGCATCTGAAATCCAGAATGATTAAAGATGTAGCACATATGAACTGCAAGGGTGGAGTTAAGAGAACTGGCCTTGTCCGTTGTGGTAGAGATGAGAGGAGGGGTAAGGAAGATCTAATTGCAGCCTCCCTCATTGGTGTTCAGAAAATCAGAGGAATCAAATTCTTCAAGACCTCTAGTCCCTTCTGACTGTCCTTTGTGTTTGTTGATGAGTATCTCATACCTGCTCATGAAGTACAATTTAGAAGTTGATTTACTTGAAGATAAATTGGTCACTTAATTCAGGGTTTGTTTTTTTTTTAATAGATACTGAGTAGTAGGAGGATAATGCTGAGAAAATTGAACCCAAAAGTGCAGTCTGATTTTAAAGGCTGTTTCCTGGATATGCTTTGCATTGTGTGAATAAGCAGTTCCTTTGGAGCGGTTTCCTTCAGCACAACAGTTAACTCAGATGAATAAGTCATACATGAATAGTAACATACAGCAGCAGCATAAGTTTTTGTAGAATTTTTTAACATCCTAGGGTTTAGCAGTGTACACCATTTTCTGTTTGTTTCAGCTGTATAGTCTTTCCCAGCTGAGCATATGCTTTTATGATTCATGCAGTTGTGTGCTATTTTGGGTTTAGAAACCAGCAGGAAAGCTAGATATAAAAGTCATTCCTTTGTAGATGTAATAAGAAAACTCATTTTAAAAGTATCCTATATGCAAAACCTTTCCTAAGTAACTGTTAACAATGACAGACAAAAATGTAGTCAGCCTGACAGACAGCCTTTTCACAGCTAAGGCAGAAGATGTACAGGACATACACATGATCTGTGTAGCAGCCAGGAACGTTGCTTTGGAGGGGCAGTTTGTTTTTTGTAAATTGGTTTTGAAAGTCTTGGCTGTATACAGCATGAAAAATTTCTATGGGATACTCACTTCAGTCCTCAGCTTGTACAGTGATGGCATTGCTTTTTTCTGTGGGATTTTTGCTTCTTTAAGGCTCATGGGCAGTTGTTACAAGCAACATAAAAATGTTTGAGACACTACCTTCACCTAAGCAAGCTATTTACAGAGTTGAAGGCCTTGCTTACAGCAGCAGATAAGCATTAACTAGCACTCCGTAAAACCCCCAGAGAGCAGGGACCAAATTGTAATCGAATGCATTTGCTAGACTGTCTTGAAATGCAGATTGTTTTGTCTATTCCTGGATTTCAATATGTTTTAAAATTGATTTTTAGGATATAAGGTCATTTCTGTTTCAAGGGTGTGATCTCTTCCGTCCACACCACTGCCTCATTTGATCTTAATCTTCTCCCTTGCCTGCCCTTTTGTGTCATTTTCCAGGGGAGATGAGCTGTTCCTCTGAGCAGATGCTCGGTCTCCACAGACCCCCAGCCTGAGCTGTCTGAGCATCGAAGACTCCAACATACACTAAGTCCTCTCTAGTCCTGTAGCACTGGCATGTCCAAAATTTCTCTACCACTAAAAAATGTGGTAGATGATGCAGAGTAGCAGTAAATTAGGAAGCTTGTATTACTTATTTTACAAAGAGAATAAAACCTTTTATATGCAAACCAGCTCAAGACAGGAAATGCATCTTTAAGAAGAAGATACATCTTAAGGAGAAAAGCTGTAAACTACCAGTTACTAATACTGTTGACATTTAGTCCAGCCTAGACAGGATATGTCATAATTTTGCTGTTTGTTTATGAACTATGTATGATGGCCTCCAGTCTGTGGATTTCTAATGAGAATAAAATACTGGCAGCTACATTTTTGGAGGGGGAAGGGAAAATACAAACAGTAAGAAAATAAAACATAGCATACACACTTCTAAATCCAGACTGCTCCCCAAAGTCACATGGGAAATTACTTACACAATCAGCTTCTCATTCATACTTCTCTCACCATATCCATGTCCTTGTGTAGACTGGGCAAATCACCTGGAGGGTGAGCATGTGGAGGGCTACAAACACAGTCCCTGTGATTGAAGGTGCAAAAAGGTTTCCTACTATTCAGGTTTTTCTTTCAGACCAATGAAGGAGACAAACCATAAGGAAAATTACGCTAAAGCTGTAGTTCCCTGAAGTCAGCAGCAAAACCCCTGTGGAGGGCGGTGGGGAAAAAAAAAGTCATCTGTGCTCTGTGTTCAGTCTTGCTGACCTGTTCTGTGATCATGGCATGCGTCTTAAGGCCACAGTTTGCAAAGCAGCCTGGTACTTAAATATAGAGATGAGCATTTCTCTTGTTGCTAAAAGTTTCTGACCAATCTAGTGCTTACTTACTTTTGTTGGAGGGTTTTGAAACCAGTTGATACCTAACCTTTGAACTTGCTCTCCTGCTATGAGGAAGCTCTCCAGCAGTCTGTACAGATTGTGTTAGTAGGGGGTGGATGCTTTTCAGCAAGGCTCAGGCTTTTGAAGATTTCAACCCTTGTCTTTTCAACAGAGGGGTGCTCATGAGATTCGGGAAATACGTCAGTTCCACTTCACGGGCTGGCCAGACCATGGTGTCCCATACCATGCCACAGGCCTGCTGGGATTTGTACGGCAGGTCAAATCCAAGAGTCCGCCAAATGCTGGGCCTCTGGTTGTTCACTGCAGGTAGGTAAAACAGAAAGCTCTCTGTTGTGGTTTGCATTAAACTCGAGATCTACTTTTGCTTCTTCTTTACTTTGTATTCCCAACACAGATTGCTGCAGCCACTGGAGTTCTACTCAAAACGTAACTGTAAACAAGAATACATATTATATATATAACAAACATATATACAATATATAAATGAGAGTAAAAAAATAGAGCCTGAAGTCCTGCAAATGCCCGGCTCAGTTTTAGTAATCATCCAATTGATCAAGGACCTGTCAGATGAACTCTTACACCTTTTACATTTCCAATACACTGCTGCACGTTAACTGTATTCTTCTACTTCAGTGCTGGTGCTGGCAGAACTGGATGCTTCATCGTCATTGATATCATGCTAGATATGGCAGAACGAGAAGGCGTTGTAGACATTTACAATTGCGTGAGAGAGCTTCGATCCCGGAGAGTTAACATGGTGCAGACCGAGGTATTGCTTCTCTACTGGAATACTGCTTTGCAAGAAAATATGCTCTTCTATCCCATAAAGATGGAGCTCTGTAGTTGGCACCCTCCAGAAAGTGGTTTACTCCATCACATGCAGAAAATTATTTCCATGCAAACCTGAAGAATCCCTGCCCAAACAAGTGCACATTTATGCTTCACTGGAGGTTCACAATGTTTCCTAAAAAATAAGGAAAATCAGGAATGTTTCCTCTCCAGGAAGGATTCATTCTGGAGAACATCTTGTTGAGGTTTAGTTTCATGATAGCACCTACAGAACTTCCCAGAGGAATGAGGAAACCAGAAACACTGAGTTTTGTTACAGGGTGTTACTGCACCTCTCTAATTACTTGTAGTTTGTTTAAGCCAATCTTTATATATTCATTTCTGAATGAGTGGGATAAAGTTTTTTAAACTGTGGTTGTTGCTTCTGGTCTTGCTTCAGTACTAGTAAACTGAAAAGAGAAGTAGCAACCATGTGAGTTGTTATGTTTTATTTACCAAAATACTAATGGTCTATGCACTCCATGTCAGTAACTATCTATTTTAATTGCTTTACCAGGAACAGTATGTATTCATCCATGATGCTATCCTGGAAGCCTGTCTTTGCGGGGACACATCTATTCCAGCTTCTCAAGTTAGGTCTGCTTACTATGAAATGAATAAACTAGATCCTCAGACAAACTCGAGCCAGATCAAAGAGGAATTTAGGGTAAGTAGTAACTTACATTACTTAGAAGCTGTAGAGTTCAGCTATACTTAAAGACTTCTGCTTAAGTTTTTATAGCCATATGAATTTTGTAATAGGTCTAGGAGGGAGAGACTGCAAAAAAGGGAAAAATAACATGTCACTCATCTCTACTGAGTTATGCTGAATCATAAAATAATGCAGGGGGGATAGTAGTAAAATATTCTTTTTACTCAAGGGAAGTATGTCGATCCTTCCCCTATCCTTTCTCCAGAAGGCAGGCTACTCAGCAGCTGTCTTTAAAGTTATTTTTCATAATCGTATGCTTCCAGGATTTCTCTGCTTCCCAACCCTGCTGACTGTGATGTGTTTTCATTTCTCTGCATATTGATTCCCAGTGAAACTGAATGCTAAGCTGATCTATTCTTAAATATTTTGGGTTGCTTTCACTGCTGTGTTAATTTTTCCGTTGCATTGTTTACTCTTGTTGAAAGACTTTAAATATGGTGACTCCGACGCTGCGCGTTGAAGACTGCAGCATCGCGCTTTTGCCGCGAAACCATGAAAAGAATCGCTGTATGGATGTGCTGCCTCCAGACAGATGCCTGCCTTTCCTCATCACGATAGATGGGGAAAGCAGTAACTACATCAACGCTGCACTGATGGATGTAAGTCTCTGCCACATCATTAATAATAAAAAGGCAAGAAGCAGCCTTCCAGACTGAGCCGTGCTAGAAAATGGAGTCAGCATAAGAAGACTGAAAACCTTCTAGCTTGTTTTGTTTCCCAGATGCATGGCACAAAATCTTTAAACTCCCACGTGCATTTAGGATCACACATATGTTATGTCACAGCCAAGGTTCCAAAGCCATGCTCAGGAATTCAGGGAGTTTTGATAAATTAAATCTGTCTGGATTTCTCCCTAGTGCTTGAATTTTTAACCATCTGGCCTAAGAAAACAAGAGTTACCTATTAAGAGATTGAGGCAGTTAAATAGAATAATAAGGTTTGCAGCAATACTTCAGTTCCCTTTGTTTATAATTTAAACAGTAATTAACAAAAAAAAAATAATTGTCTGTCAACACAAGATAGTACACAGGCCATTACTTCAGCCTTCCCATGTATTTCTGTTTGAATGAATGGTTCCTCTTCATGTGTGTGTAGAGTTTTTTTCCAGGTGCATCTATGGCAGTTCTAATCCTTGTAATAGAGTAACAGTAAAAAGACACTTAAACTGCCTCTACAGTCTGTAGATATTTATAGCCTATTTTTGACGATTTACAGCTGTAGTCATTACAGTTGTCAAACACATAAACAACAAGAAAACAGAGGTTAGGAAGGAAGGAACACATTGTAAACAGCCTTTTAAAAAGTGAAGCTAGAGTAATAACAGTTTATTGCAGTTTTTTCATTTCTTTCCTTCCAAGTTCTCAAAGCCTTGTGCTAAAACAAGCCCAAGTTCAAAACACTCCTGTGAAAATGTAGGAAAATGTATCTCTGTGATTGTCTATGTAGAGAAACTGAGAACTGAGAAGTTTAAGTGACTTGTGTAGCTTCTCACAGTAGGTCAATGACATTTCACATTAGAACAGAGCTGCCTTAATCTGCAGTTTGTGACTGTGCCATTACCCTGTCTTCTTTCCTGGAGACTTCAGTACTGTTTTGTTCTGTGAATTAAGTAATTCTCAGAAAGAGCATGGCTTTGAAGGTGCTTCCCTTCTTCACTGTTGAAACAACATATAGAACTGTATCTGCGCAAAAGGCTCCAAGGGAAGAGGTGATCTGGGTTGCTTTCCACCTGAAGCAGCTTAGCCAGGCTTCTGCAGCATCCCTGCACTGATGGACAAGAGCAGACATTTGTCCATCTCTCTAAACACTCAATCTCCAGCAAGCAAGATTGTTTCCCCTTCGCCACCTGAATCCATTGAGGTGTTGTTGAATGAGCTCATGTAAGCCTTCAGAGCTCACTTCAAGAAAAAGGGCAAGCATAGTTTTCATTATTCAGTATCAGAATGAGTTTTAGAATAGTTTTCCCAAAAAAACTTCTGAGGCTTCTAATTGAGTGATTAATGGAGACCCCTTTGGACATCTCTCATCTACATGAAACTTCCAGCAAGGCAGGACCAGTAGGATAGAAAGCACCTGCCTAATGTTAGGAGCAGCATCATTACCTGCTTGTTGCCGTGTGCTGAAACAAAGAACCAAAGTTTTGCATGTCTGCATCTGTACCTAAAACAGATGTGGAATCCTTTTCTGTGGTCTCCTCAGTGACTGTCTGTGAAAGAACAATCATAGGATCATAGAATATCCTGGGTTGGAAGGGACCTACAAGGATTACTGAATCTCATAACTTCTAGGGTTGGAAGAGACCTCTGGGGAGACCATGTGGTCTGACCTCCCTGCCAAGCAGGGTCACCCTGAGCAGGTGACACAGGAACATGTCCAGGTGGGTGTTGAATGTCTCCAGAGAGGGAGACTCCACAACCTCCCTGGGCAGCCTGTTCAGTGCTCTATCACCCTCAGCGTAAAGAAATTCTTCCTCGCCTTGAAGTCCCTGTGTTTTAGCTTATGGCCGTTGTTCCTTGTCCTTTCACTGGGCACCACCAAAAAGAGTCTGGCACCATCCTCTTGGCACCTGCCAAGTCAAAGTCCAAATCCTGGCACTGCACAGGACAGCCCCAGGAGTGACACCGTTTGCCTGCAGTAGCTGATCTCATTGGATCTCTGTACTGGTGCAAATGCTTCAGGTCAAGGCATGTAGAGACTTCCCTGCCCTCCTTAATGAAGGCAATGGCACCCGCTCCCAACAATTGCCCCAGTATGTGCACGGTAGCTTTCAACACTCAGAAAAATGTAAGTGAAAATGCTGGTTTGAGATCCACAATGGAAAAGTTCCAGCAAACAGCTCAGTCAATGACATAGTCTGGTACTAAAAGAAACAAAGAGCGCTGAAATTTATCCCCTGGGTATCCTCACTGCTGTCAGATAGACCAGAATTTCAACAGTATTTCTGAAGAATAACTAGATACTTCCTTTCACAGGCATCATTCAAATTCAGAGCTAAATGCAAACAGCCAAGATTAATCTGTCCATTAACAGCTCAAAACAAACCCGTTGCTCAAAATCTTGTAGGAGTTGCATTGGAATCAAAAACCTCTGATGATTTTACTCTATGCCTGTGGCATGAAATACATTTTAGAAATATAACATCTGCAGAAATTATATCCTGCCCAAATACAGTTTATTAACTTTGAAGCATATAAGAACTCGGGAAAGAGCTGAAAACAATATATTAATTATACAGAAAATAGAAACATGCTTTCAGTCCTGAAGTTTCAGGGCTGTGACTGACATTCTGCTAAATGGATTTTTCTCTCTTACTGTTCTTCTCATCATCTTGTTACTTCTTTGCAGAGCTACAAGCAACCATCAGCTTTCATAGTTACACAGCATCCCTTACCAAATACTGTCAAAGATTTCTGGAGACTGGTCCTAGATTATCACTGCACTTCAGTAGTTATGTTGAATGATGTGGATCCTGCACAAGTAAGTCCAGAAAAATGCTTCATTTAAAAGAGGAGTGCAAGTGCCTCAGTGTTTCAGAACTGCCTTAGGATGTAATTAGTTCTGTAAAAACAACATTAAATACTTACACACTAAAACATTCATCTGTAGCTTGCAGATAGATACTCATAGGGGAAGAGGAATAAATCCAACCATCATCAGCTTCTCCACCAAAATGTTGGTGCGCACACACATAAATGTATGCACCTTTAATTTATTCTACGAGAACATGTTTTGGGAAGGGCTGCTAAAACCCAAAATTATGGTTGTAGAATTCTGACTCAAGTCTGAAACGTGCTATAGTGGCCAAAATCATAAACAGAAGCCAACAGCTATTCATTAGCCTGCCTGAAACAGGTCAATGACCTTGGTCTCTTTACCAGGGAATAGGTGTTCCCAGTGTGAAAATCTGTGTTGTATGTTGCACAAAATGATGTTGTCATTAGCAAGGAAATAGGTACTAAGCTAGGAGAAAGGAACTAAAGATTGGAGACTAAGCATCTTTTGGAAGAGAAAAGAGGGCAACGAAACGTGTGGGGGAATGTAATTACCTTACAAAAGAGTTGCACATGCTGTACATGTTGTTCAGAAAATTGGAAAACTGAGCCTACTGGTTGGCAGTTTAATCACTAGGATTAATCACTAAGTGTCCCAGAGCCTGGCTCACAACTGCACAATTACAAGTTCTTAGATATAAGAACTTGATATAAAGATATAATTTCCTTAGTTCCAACAAACTGCACCAGCCCTCTGCTGGAATAATGTGGTGGGGATCTGGATTCTTAATACGTAAATATTTGTTAATTATTGGTTAAGAGTGATTGTAGTTTTTTAAAGCAGACTCCAGGTCATTTAATGACCAAGAATCTTTTTAGCTTTGTTCAGTATTGCATATACTTAAAAAAATGTTTCCTCTTCTTAACATGTAGAATTTGTTTTTAAAAGATACTAATCTTCCTTTTGGCCTTTCAAAGGAATGTAGGAATTCCACACACTGTTCTAAAAACTGTATTTCTGTTTCTAAGCCCTGCACTGTCTACAGGGAGGAAAAATAGAAATGAAAGACAAAACTTTTATTCATGAATCTAAGATTATTTTCTGAGTGAATAAGGAAAGACTCAAGGGAGACAGACTGTTAGGGACTGCTGAACAAAGTGGTTTTTAATTTGTTGGCTGTGTTTTTAATTTACAATAGGGCATGGCTATTCCAAGCATTTATCAGACTCACAGGATTTAAAAGCTATTGGGATATGCAGTTAATGCACCTGCCTCTGCAGTATGTTAAACCTTTTACCTCTTAATGTGAGTAACAATCTTTTCATCAGGAATAAATATCAAAACCCTCAGAACAAAAAGGAGTGGAGAGAGGGCAAAGCTTATTAAAAGCACGCATTACATTCAGATTTATTAATAATTACTGTTATGATTATTATTTATGTATCTATGAAGTGTTTAGAGTTCTGTTTAGATATTACCATTTATGTGGATTGTTATGCTCTATTGGGAAATGAAATTCAACCCTTCACAGTGACTCTGACTTGAAGAGGGTCACTAGCATCACTTGCATGCAAAATGTGCCAACGTAAATGCTTTTGGTTTATTCAGAACTTGGAAATCTTAGCTTCCTAAAACAGCCCCAGCAAACAGCTCTGCCGATTATCATTTAGCATTTTTTAGAGATCCGTTAGACCTGTATTCCTATGTATTTGAAAGATGTGTACTGAACTGTGCACGTTAAATGATCCTCAGATCATTTAACTGGCATTTGCAACAGTTTTATGCATTGCGTTTTGCTATCCTGTACACCAGCATATTTCATAATAAAAGTTTGTGTAAGATTTAGACAATATTTGGAAAGCAGTTGTCTCAGCAGACCAAATCATAAGGAGGGGTTTTAAAAAAATGAAAATATATTTTCCTACTTAAAAATTCTGGGTTTAACTTGTTAAAGTGATCTCCTGCAAATCAGACCCTGTTTTGTTTTTTAATTGGTGTAGTAAATGATTATGTTTTCCTAAAACGTAGTCATCTCAAAACAGCTTTGTTGAGGACTAAGTATTATAAGAAATGCAAAAGAACATCTGGAGTAAATGTGATTTGTCAGCTCAGCTCTGGATCACCAATAGCAATGCAACAGAATGAAGACCACAGCTGTTTTACTGAAGGAAATAAAAAGTTCCAAATATGACATCAATGCTTCTGCAAGCAAACAAAATTTCATGAGTTCATATTTAATTTTGGTGAAAGCTTACAAAAGCTACATGCTCAAACTGCTCTAAATATCCCTGTCAAAAAAAATTCATTAAGATTTTCATGAAAAAGAATGGACAGGCAGATTCCAGCTTCAAAAACCTTCTTGCAAAGTGTTGATTCAATCTTTAAAGTCTTAACACAGATGGTAATTGGTTCCTGGATTAAGTCATTGTCATATTATTAGACACTAAAACCGTGCAATGGTGGTAATTTTACTTTGTGATCTTTATATACCTAGAAGTATTTTGTTCTGAGAACTGAAGAAAACATAATTAATATTTTCAGGTGTCACTAATAAGATGAAATTAGGCAATTACTGAAAGTTTAAAGCAATGCTGATATTAGCCAATATCATCAGTCCCGGGTGAAACACATGTGAAAGTTAAGTCCTGAGTTTTGAGAATTGATATATCCTTCCTAGTATAAATCACACATTCTAATGCAGTTTCAGTTATTAGCAAATTATTCAAGGCAGTTTGAGATACCAGGCCTTTGGTCTTTAGCCTCCACTGTCTCCAAGATATGGCAATATTTGTCAGCCTCTCCCTGTCTCGTCATACTATATTGTAGAACTAGCATTGTGTGTCAGAAGTGTTCTACTCCCAACACCAGACACTAAAAGTACAGCAGCAAGAAACAGCATGTTAGGTGCATGAAGAGGCATTATTAATGCAGAGCACTCAAAACCGAACTTGGTGCATCATGTGTTTTATAAAGATACCGTGCAAGAATTCCAGTAGTACATGTATGACAAATTAAAATACAGAAAAGTATGTTGATGCAGCATGAAATCCAAGGTGATTAACTGTGTTCTTCTCTGTCCATGGTCTCCTACAGCTTTGTCCTCAGTACTGGCCAGAAAATGGAGTCCACCGGCACGGTCCTATTCAGGTGGAGTTTGTATCAGCTGACTTAGAAGAGGACATCATCAGCCGGATATTCCGAATTTATAATGCAGCCAGAGTAAGGATCTTACTTGCAAAGCAGTTTTGTCTCAGTAGATAAATTGAGTCTACTCAAATCATAAAAATGAAAGCTAAACTCATATAGAACCATTTTCATTTGTCAGCTTATTTATTTGAAAGCAATGGTGCAATACCGCATCACACCACAATCAATGAGGGGAAAAAAAGCCTTCTATGTATAATATACATAAAAAACATTTTAATACGTATCTCAAGTGTGTTAAATGCAAATGAAATAAATGCAGTATTCAGATTGTACGATAGCCAAAAAATGCTGAAATCAGTGCTGTTTTCAATAGTTTGAAATTAGTCATCCTGTGTATTTGTATCCTGTTTTACGTGAAGAAAGCTGCACACCAGTAGTAGTCATGTTTTTCAATAGCAATCCCAGCCTCTTAGTGAAGATCCTGTCCCACTAACCACACTTCACAGCATATGTAACCACTTCAGAAGGGCAAGCAGTTTGCTCTCGTATCCAGATCCCAAAAAGTTGACAGAATACTAAACAAGGCATGTCTTTCAAGCTGAGTGGAAAAAAGATTCCACCACAGACCAGGTATCTGTTCCCATCCTGGCAGTCTTTGCAATGGGCTCATATCAACCACCAAAAAGCTGTAGTTAGGAATAAGCAGCACTCCTTTCTGAAAAAAATCAAAAACTTCCCAGGGACCTGGTAGCTCACTGGACAGGGAAAGACACCAAAAACATGTTAATATCCAAACAGGGAAGCAGATTGTAAAGCTTCAAATACTTCTGTAATACTATGAAGGCCTGACATTTGCAGTAAATGTGGCAATGTGAAAAAACACAACCTCCAGCAATATTAATGTGACCTTCAGCAAGCACTAGTTCTGGCTGATCCGCTTTGGGAAGAGGGGCCATCAGCTGAAAGAAACTGGACAGGAAATCAGTAGATTCCAGACTTTGACATAAAGCACACAAAACCAATTGGAGAGCACATCTAATACTGCATCCAGTTTGGTTTATTCCCATATCTTGTTAATCTTGCATCCTCTCTATTCACTCTTACTCTAGCGAATAAAATACAATGTCAACGTTTCTGTGCCTTGCTCATTTTAAATGTGGCACTAAAATGCCCTCATTTTGCACAGAAGTGGCAAACTCTAGACTACAAAACCAGTTTTCATGTGCATGTTTATTATGCCCTTTTCAAAGGAATGTAGTTTTCTGCCACTATCACTAGTTCTGTGCTCCTTTTTTATTTTAAATCACCATAAAGCAACTGTTCAGTAACGTTTCACCAGAGGAGTTCTGACTGCTGCAGTAGAACACAATAAAATAAAATGTAGTTAGATATTTTTTATAAGCCAGAAATATCTGAGGGTTCTGTTTGGTCTTTTTTATGTTTTCTCCTTCAAAGAATCTTGAGAGGTTTTGACCTTTCTTGTAAAAAAAGGACAGAAACACATAAACATTCTTAAAAATACTGAAGCTTATATGTGAAAACAGGATATAATTGAAGTTATGTTGCAGCTCTGTCTTTCCTATCAAGTTCCTCCTATCATATTAATTAATTATTTGCTTGATCGTGCAAATGTACTATTGGTATATTTTAGCCTACTGTATAGCAGTCTGTTTAAAAACTCTTGTTCTAGTAACTCCATTGGAAATTAAAAGTCATAAGTCCTCAAGGGCAGTTGAAATTACATTAGCAGTTTGTCAGCAATCATCTGCTTGAACAACTTCCCTCACTGATGCAAATATCTAAATTACATGCCAAAAAAATACTGCTCCTTTTCCTGCTTTTGTCCCAATCTCTACAGCCCCAGGATGGCTATCGGATGGTGCAGCAGTTCCAGTTCCTGGGATGGCCCATGTACAGGGACACTCCAGTTTCTAAACGCTCCTTCTTGAAGCTCATCCGTCAGGTGGATAAGTGGCAGGAGGAATACAACGGGGGAGAGGGACGCACAGTTGTACATTGCTTGTAAGTACCGGAAACAGAAGGGAGAAATAAGGGAGTACTGTCACAGAATTTGTGCCAGGCTTTAAAAGATTTTTGATGAGGTGAAGAGGCATCTATCTAATTTGGAACTGAATAAATAATACAACTACTCAATTAAAAGCTTTGAATGCAAGAGGAATTGTGTAATTTTAATGCAGATTCATGAGTTTCCCCATCTGTCCTTTGTTAGAGACCTGTGAAAAGATGATGGGTTCGAGTTAACTCTGTTTTATATAAAAATGTCCAATGAGTCTTGCCAATGGGAAAGTTGCATATTTATTCACAGTAAATCAAAAATACGCTTTCAGAACAATGTGCCTTTTATTTCTGCAGATAAGGACCATAAAAATAAGTAGTTTTGGAGGGGTGAT
The DNA here is from genome assembly GCA_013397315.1 of Donacobius atricapilla. Lineage (NCBI taxonomy): Eukaryota > Metazoa > Chordata > Aves > Passeriformes > Mimidae > Donacobius > Donacobius atricapilla. The sequence continues at coordinate 430,824 of WBMY01008937.1, forward strand.
TCATTTTCCAGGCATAAAGCACAGGAGTAAAAGTGATGTGATAGACCAGTTACGATGCTCCTGTAATTGCCTTACCTTTCACTAATAATGGTATATATTTTTGTCCTCCTGTGACTCTGTGCTCCACTGATGCAGGCTCTCGTCCACTCTGCCACCATCCTTCTTTTGATGCCGTGTAATACTTGTACATGCTTTTGCCGTCAGAAGTAGCTGATCTTTTGAGGCTGAGCCTTCAGTGGTTGAAATTGTATTTGTCTTCTTCTAAACATCTGTTTAAAGATGCTGTCATGATGGAGAAGGGACCTGCTAACAGGAAATCCATGTTCAGAAGTTGGGACCCTGTGTCAGAATGGTGGAGGGAAATCTAAGAGTATATTAATAACTCCCACTATCACTGACCTTGAACAAGTCATTGCTCTTCAGTTTCCCCATCTGTAGTATGGGGATAATAATACTTTCATCAAAGGAGCATTGTGCAGTGTGATTAATTAATGTTTTGAGATCTTTAGCTGAAAAGACCCTTTTGAAGTGCAAATTACTGTTATCTCTGAGGTGGCTGATGATATTAAATAGTTGTACAACATCACACATGCGTCACTTCCAGGCAGTAAAGAAAGAAAAAGCTCCAATATAATCCTTTTAACTGACTTTATTTTAATTAAAATTCTCAAACAGTCCCACAATATCAGGCACTGTTTTGGCAGCAGAGAGCATTCTTTTCATAGTGCCTGGATGTGACAGATGTGCAACATGGTGTCTTCCTTTGAAAAGCAACCATTTGCAAAGCTTGTTTGAAAGACCTGCTACCTAACTAGTCTTCTCTCCGGTAATTATTAAGGTTTATTATTTTCAGTGAAGCACAGGCTAAAGATTCTGATTAGAATAAGTGTAGAAATAATGGGATTTCCAGAAAGAAAGAGATTCTCTTGAAGATTAAAAATAACCAGGGATAAAGTATTATTAAATACTGTATTTGATCACATATATGAACATTTGTGCCTGGCTTCTTTGTTAGCTATTTGCTTCTCTGGTAACCATGGGTGAAGGAGAAATACATCTGCCTTTAGCAGCAGTCCTTGCCAGGCAGCCAGCCCCTCTTTCTGCTGCCAGGACCTAAGATCATCAGCCAGGGGGACATGGCAGTACCACCCAGTGCCATACCAAGTGCAGCCGCCAGCACTGCCACAAATGAGATTTCTGGTGCTTTTGCAGTTCCTCCGAAATGTCTTTGTGTCCAGGAGGAAAGCATCAGAATCTGGAATAAAAGAACTGAAAGATTCACTTTGTGGCATTTCCAGGCCTGATGCTAATTGCAGCCATGTGTGTTTACAGTGCAAAGCAGTGTTGAACTGAAACTAAAAGTACTCTGTCTTTATTTTAGCATCCTCTTTGTGCTGTCTCCAGTGTTCACTGAAGGGTGGGGCAAAACTCAGCCATTCAATTCCCTCCAGGCTCTCAGCCTGCTGACTTCTGAATCATAGCTTTGAGATCTTTCAGCATGCTAATTCCAACTAAAAATCATGTTTTGCCTAGAGTTCGGCAGCCTTTGGGGCCAGGAATGTGCTGTGGTTTCTCCCTGCTGGAACTCGTGCCTTCTGGAGCCATCCCTGTTGCTGTACAAGCTTGTGACACAGAGTCCATTGTAACTGAGCCATTTTATCACTTTCACTGCAGGAATGGAGGTGGCCGCAGTGGGACATTTTGTGCAATCAGTATTGTTTGTGAAATGCTTCGACATCAGAGGGCTGTTGACGTATTCCATGCTGTGAAGACACTGAGGAATAATAAACCTAACATGGTGGACCTTCTGGTATGAGCTTTGTAACTGCACCATTAAATAGAAAATGTTCTTTTTCTCAGAAGAATCAGTAAGATTTCCAGAACTTGCAGTGGGAGTTGTTCACAAAGCAAGCAAGTCATTTGCAAAGGGGATAATGAAGTCACTTCACTTGTAAGAGTATTTTTACACTGCTTTCTTCCCAAGGAGACTTTGTCTCTGTTCGTTTGAATTTTTTAAGTGTTTTAAACTTTCAGATGAACATCCTTATTAATTTTCTTTTCTAGCAGGCTGAACCAAGTGGAGAGCAGCCCTTGCATGGTAGAAATAATAGTTATGTAAAATTAAATGCCAGATTTTCAAATTATATATTTTATAAATAGCTTAATCGCCTAATATTTATCAAAGACATGAATTTCAGTTTGACATCCAGAATATTGCATTTAATTATGGTTGCTCTAGCTCATAGAAAGATTAAAGAAGTTCAGAAACAAGGGGCCATGTGCAATTATTTTCCTAGAGAGTGTTTTATGAGCTTTTTTCCTGAATGGAGAACTGCTGAAGTGCCAGCAGCTCTGCCAGAAGAGCTGCAGAACAGCTTAAACCAGCAGGTTCTTACACTCCTGTGTGTAGTTTTGTACTTGGCGATGGGTTAGCATGATGCCCTGTTCTGAAGCCTGTGCTATAAAAGACACTTTTATGACATCCTGCTGCAGAGGTGGCTGCTTAAGAGGCAGGTGCATTTGATTTAATATCACAGGCAGGGGGAAGCAGCATCTGGGCACTTTCAGGGACGTTAACCCAATCTGAGCCAATTTTGCAAGCTCCAGTTAAATAAGTTGGGGTCGTCTCAGCCACTTTTCTATAGCATGCCCAGGGTGAGGCAGGAAACATCTTGCTGAGCTGGTCCAGCCTCTTGTAATTTTAGGAGAGGACCCCCTCAGATGAGCTGAATGTGACACACACTGGGGAACAGGCAGAAGGAGCGAGGTTTTCACACACAGGTGAAGGCAGGTACGGAGGGATATCCATACCACATGGACAGCTGTGCCTCCTCTCTCCTGTGGGAGAGTGGCTCCCACCAAAACACATCCCCCATCACAGTGCTCTCTCCTTTCCTGCCTCTGACATCCCAAACCCTCCCCTAGGCCCAGCTTTGGCCAGGCACGTGGAAAAAGGCCAGATATTGTCAGCTGTGCAAAGCAAGGAGGGAGTTCATGAGCAGCACCACAGGGCCATGAGCCAGCAGTGTGGAACTGTGAGTCTTGTATCAGTGAGAAACTCAAACTTCCACTGTGGTGGGAGGGAGCAGCTTGGTTGGCTTCTTTTCCTGTAGTTTATATTCTCAGGAGGAGAATCATTGTGCTGAGAACCGTACATTTTTATTTCCTAGATATTAAGAAAAATGTCCTACTACTTCATTCAGGTAGTATAGTTTAGACAGGGATTTGGCAGGCCTGCTGTTCTCCATTCTACTAGAGCTGAAGTCCACAAAATTCACTGATCTCTTATTCATTTATTTTATAGAAATAAAAAGAAAATTACCAGTGTAGATGGACAGTTAAAGAAAATGCTCCCTATAAATTCTCAATTGTGACAGTTCTCCAGGAATAGATTTGTCAGGCAGTTGTCTCCATTTTTCAGCAGAGAATTTTTTTATCAAAAAGGCAAATGTATTATTTGAGATCTAAAAGTACCTTTTAGTAAATTGAGAGTAGTATTGGGAATGTATGGAAAGCACAGAAAGGCCTTGTAGGGCCTATTTTTATTAGGAAATTTCAAAGCACTTGTGAAGGAGATCGGTATTGTTTTCCTTATTTTAACAGAGAGGAATAAAGGCAAGGGACAATCAGGATTTTTCCCATAATAACATAATGCACTGACTGAGCAGAGTTAGAATTGCATCTCTTCAGACCACCTCATGGGAACAAGTATTTGAATTAGCCATGTTTCAATTTCCATGTAGATTGCTTCGTGGTAAAGGGCATTGGGACACATGAGTTCTTTTCCTGATCTTGTTACTGACTTTATCCCTTATGAACTTTCTTATGTTATGTGTCTTTGCCTCAGTTTCTCTGTTGCAAAAAGAACAGTAATATTCCTCTACCTTGTAAAATTTTGTGGTAAAATATTAAATGCTCAAAATCATGACATTATTTCACAAGAATAGTTTTAAGACTGCTCTATCAATAGATGTCATGCACTTTCTGACTAGATAAAAAGCAGTCTTTACACATACTTAAGAGATTCATCTCTTCATTTCACTGAAACCTTTGGTTTTCCTCCAAGTGTAAAAACCTGAATGCCATCTCCCTACAGTATGGAAATCTATGAATTTTTTCAGCTACCATACAAAGACAACATATGATATTGCAAAATATCTACTATGGAATGCCCAAAGCATTTGGTGATAAATGTTATTTGGCCTACCCACAGGTGTCCTAGAAAATAAATTTAAATATAACCTCTCTGAAGCTAAATAGTCTAAAGAGACTTTTAATATCCACCATCAAGTGAATAACAAAAATGTACAAAGGACACTAGTGAGTGAACACAGTGGGAAATAAGATATGTCTGCTCTTTAAGACAGGTATTCAGTTTACTGAAAATGACAGTTATTCTGCTGGATCAGTAAATCAGCATAAAATGAGCAGAAGAAGAGTGGAAATGGATGAGTGGCTGATCTCTTGTTTTGATCTGTTATGTAGTTATAGAACAATTTCCATTTATTTAGAAACATACATGCAATAAAAGCAGAAAATGAATTTCCATAATACTCTGCTCTTCCCTTTCTACTTTTTTTTATTCTTTTCTTTTGAAGAAGATAAGCAGTTTATGGAACCTTGCAGGACTTTAAACCCTCACATACAACTCACTCATCACTTAGGTTATATGTGCACCTAAGACTCATTTTCTTATGATGTGACACTTCTCAACAAAAGAACTTTGAAATGGTCCATGCCTGTTAATAGCTTTTTAATTTTCTTAAACGTATATGGTCTTTCACATGTTAAGTGGACTCTCTTCTCAGCTAAAATATGACCAAAATCACAAGTGCAGGCAAAGAGATTTAATCCTTTAAATTGTTTCCTTCAGTGAAAAGAGAATATGTCTGAAGATCTTACTACTCGTGATGTTGGGCAAGGCTTAGTGCTGTCAGCTCATTAGATCTGTTGTTGTTCCTAAATGGCAATATGTACTTAATTATCCTTTATTAATTGAATAAAGTTCATAAGCAAAAGAGGCATTTCAGTAACAGAAATAGTCATAAAACTGGAAGGTGTTTCCAAATTGGGTATTTAGAATCCAGAGCTCTTAGATTCAGGAAACCTGCACTTACTATTTCTTTCAGCTTTTTTTTTCATTTAAATATTTGTAGTATTTTAAGTATTGCAAGTAGCAAGAATGGAAACAGGAGAGGGTTATGTATGCATATAAAACTGGGAAGTCATCAGAGACTGTGCCATTTAAAAGTTTCAGAGTGGACAAAGGTCAATCGAAAACATCTGTCCTCTCCATTTCACTGAAGACATGAAAGGGGCCAAGTCATGCTCCTTTGTCCCTGAAGCTGCAGAGTGGGTTTCCATCCCTCAGGAGGGGGATTTCCCTGGGACTTGCTCTGTTTCCAAGCAGTTACAAATAAAACCAGCAGGTCTGTGTTCGAAGCAGAGGGCTGGGCCCTGAAAACTTAGCCTGGGTAACAGGAGAACTGTTAAGAGCCTAACTTGAGCATCACTGTCAGTTGCTAAAAATTAATTGGAAGTAATCCAATTAATTTGGCTCAGGCCCCATATCACAAGGCTATTGCACAGTCTTGTGGGTTGGATCTGGGCTGCAGGTAGAGGACCAACAGTAAGCAAGCAACTCTTGCCCTCAAATGTAATAAGTGCCTGAATGACATTAAAATAAAAGTTGCAATCTGGGAAGTACTAAACACTGGGTTTATTTTAAGATAAACATTTCCAGAGGAATTTCAATAACTCCAATTCTCACAAAGTGCTACATGAGCATTTGACAGATGACAGAAGGGTTGCAAGTCAATTTGCTTACGTGCTGTCAGTTTTTCTCATACAAGTGTATTAGAGCAGCTAAATACTCATCTAACATAAGCAGTATCATAAGTTTCTATGCATAGTGTCTTTTGTCTGGTTAATATAAAGATTTTCTTATCTGAACATAAATTGGATTTGCAAAGTGGTTCCCACTGACAACAGCTAATAGTAAATAATTTTAACAGGAGAGAAATATTGACCCCTTTAATTAAGTTTCTTCGATAACTGACTTTGTGGTTTTCTTTTGATTTTTCAGGATCAATATAAATTCTGCTATGAAGTGGCGTTAGAATACTTGAATTCTGGCTGATTGTCTAAACAGCACAGACAAAGCCCCTCCTTTCACTACCACAAACAAAGCAAGTCACTTCATGATGTCTGTGTAAATGAGATGAAGACTTCTCAGTGTTATGCTTCTACTGCTTTGTATAATTGGCTCTTTTTAAGAGCCCCAGAAGATGTTTATAAAACCGCTTGCACTGCCCGATTCCCACTCAGAAGCCGCTGCTTGGAACCCCGTGAGCCTACACCAAACCACGTGGCAGCCCTTGAACACCGTATTCATACTCAGCCATTGATGTGGTAAGGCAGCATAGTCCTCTGGTAAATAAGAGAGCACAATTATATTCTTATGAAGGAATTTGTACTTTTTCTGTTACATTTTGTTGCCTGTGATTCTCAGTTATTGTCACAGCCTAGTGTACATTTCTGTTCTGTGGAGAATGCTGTCTGGCATTTTGATTATATATTTTAGTTACGTTTGTATTCTAACACGTGCATAATAAAAGAATCATATGTAGCTTATCTGAACTAACAGAAAGACATGTACCAAATCATGATAATTTTGTTGAGTTGTAATTTCTATCCACTTTGTACCATTTCAGAGAGAGAATCTTGATAGAAATGCAGTTAGAAAATGCAAAAGACAGGATGCTCAGATTAATATATCCAAAGCTTTTTCATTTGTTTATATTGTAAATACTTTTTGATTTCATCAAATTATTTATTCATTAAAATGATTTTTTTTTTGGTGAAGCACAGTGAGTGACAATCATTTTTATTAAGCCCTGGAAATGCTTACTGTATGATAGTGTAAACATTTGTTTACCTTGTATGGATTCTCAGCTCAATAAATAATTACATTCATGATAAAATTTGTTTAATTTAATATGTCTTGGCATCTGAGTGCCTCCAACTAAGCCTCTTTTCTAGATTAAATCTAGTAAATACTGAGCTACCTTTAGTGGGTGTTTATTGTCTGATCCAGTGTTGATCCAGCCAATAGCAAGGTCATAGAATCACAGAATCACAGAATGGTTTGGAAGGGACCTTAAAGATCCTCTTGTTCCAACCTCCCTGCCATAGGCTGGGACACCTTTCAGTAGATCAGGCTGCTCAAAGCCCCATCCAGCCTGGCCTTGAACACTTCGGGAATGGAGCATCCACAGCTTCCCTGGGCAACATGTTCCAGTGCCTCACCACTCTCAAAGTGAAAAATTCTTCCTAATATCTAATCTAAGTCAGCTCCTTCTCAGTTTTAATTCATTCCCTCTTGTCCTGACACTACAACCCCTTGTAAAGTCCATCTCCGTCTTTCTTGTAGGCTCCCTTCAGGTACTGGAGGGTTGCAGTTAGGTTACCCTGAAGCCTTCTCTTCCCCAGGCTGAAAAAAAATAAATTCTCTCAGCCTTTGCTGGGATCCCTGGAGCTGAATGCAGCTCACCTGAGTGGAGTAAGATATGCTGTGCCAGTATACGAAAGAGGTGAATTGTATGCTTAAAAATGCACTCGCACAAATGCAGAACCTGAAAGATGAACACTGCTCTGAAGAAGAGATGGTGGTGTGCTGGTAGTACTTGGTCTTGTCTCAGCAACCTCCTGCAGCCCTGGGCATTCCCTGCCATTCCCTCTGTGCCTGCTGCTGCTATGAGAGGGGTGATGGTGCTCTTCTTGAGATGTATGACTGCTATGAGGGGGGTGTAACTCTGTTAAAAATGCTAAAGACACCAATACTAGAATGGCTGGTGAGGAAGTTACTCAAAAAAATTGTGAAACTGCTCCATGCTGGAGCTGTTGTCAGCACTGCCAGTGGACAGGTTTACACCATTAAAGCTCTTGAGAATGGCTGTACTGATTTTCCACGGTGTTTGGATGGTTCCCCTTTCTACAAAGCTCTGACCAATGTCTGAATATGCTGGGAATTGCCTTTGTCACAGCAACAAAGCAGCAAGAAGGGGGAATGACGCAGCAATGGCTTCCTGAGCCATCTGCTGAAACCGCAGACATTTTCTCACCCAGAAGTTTCAAGGAGACATTGCAGGCAGAGCAACTGAGGTATCTATATAAATGTATCAGTCTGCCTGATATATTTTGAGAAGCTCTAAATCTAACAATCCAGTTTGGACAGAATGACTCACAGCTTGTCAACTCCCAGTTCAAAACCACTCTAAAATTCAGATCTGAAGACATAAAGATAGGTTTGCTCTGCATCTGGAAAGCATCTCTTTTAAAGTGTAGCTGGAAGATATGGGCAATTGCTACAAATTGAACAGAGGTACTGAAAAACTTGGGAAATACAACCCCAGTCTTGAGAAGAATGATGGTCCTTGGATAAACCTTGTAGCACTTCAGTCTGTTGCGGGATGTGCTCTTACTCATTTTAAAACCCTAGTGTTAGGAAACAATATCCAAACCTATCACATCATATTCCTCAACCAGCTTGACAGGCCAGGTATGCCAGCCAAGCACGCTTCTTTGTAATAATTATGGGACCATAAATAGTTGTGTTCTGTGATCTATCCATTGAAATATGCATGGATACATCCAGTGTTCCAAAAAGCATAACTAAGATACGTTTGCCAAAGGAGCCCTTGGACAGAAGGTGATGCTGGCTTCATCCAGCATCAAATGTGATCCCAAACGTGAAATGCAGTAAGAATCATGGATTTCTTTCCTGAGGACAGAGATTGCCAGTGTCAACCAGACATTATTACAGCTGCTGAACTCGTGCAGACGTACTTTGCACAGGTAAGGCCTTGGCAGGGAGCAAGGGGTCAAAGGAGACAAGGAGGAATGAGTTCTGCAGTGTTTCTTACTGTTTTACTGATATTACTTTTTTTTCCTAGTTGTTCTGGCATGGTTTATGTGGCAGAGTCTGTCTGATGTTGTTCCAAATGGCTGTCTGCGAACTTCAGTGCCATTAAACTGGAGCCAGCCAAAGAAAGCACAGCAAGCAACTCTCATACTACAGCTATCAATCCATATAAATTGCAGAGAAATCCAGGCTTAGGCAAAACAGTATTTTGCCAAGAAGAAAAAACATATGAGGACTTCAGATGAAGCTGATCACATGATTGAGCACCCCTCCGATAAGAAAAGGCTGAGAGAGCTGAGGTTGTTCTCTGGAGAAGAGAAGGCTCCATGGAGACCTCATTGCAGCCTTTCAGTACTTCAGGGTAGTCTACAGGAAAGATGGTGACAGACTTTTTAGCAGGGCCTGTTGCAATAGGGTGGAGGGTGATGGTTTTGAACAAAAAGAGGGACAATTCATATTAGATGGAAGAAATTTTTTCCAGTGAAGATGGAAAAACACTGGAACAGGTTGCCCAGAGAGGTGGGAGATGCCCGTTCCTAGAAACATTCAAGGACATGTTGGATGAAATGCTGAGCAACCTGTATCTGGTAGAAGGTGTTCCTGCCCATGGCAGTAGGGTTGGACTAGTGCGTTCCAACCCACACCATTCATTCAGGAGTTAGGAACAGAGAGAATGTAAGGAATCAGAAAGGAGGAGAAAGAAGATATGAACACGAGGGGCTGATATTCCAGAACTCTGAAAGTAATCTGGAGAGTGGCATTTTAGAGGAGACAAAGAAGACAGCAGAGACAGCCATTTGAAGTGTTCATAATCCAACCTCCCTTTTCAGAAGAAGGCTACATAAATGCAGGCCCAGTAGAGATGGGAGGCGTCAGTCCCAGTCTGGAATGGAGGGAGGGATGTTTCCTTCAATGCCCAGTGTACCCAGTATGTAAGAAGTATATCAATAAATAAAGAGATACTTTAAATGGTTTGCCATTTGTTGTATCACCCAATTCATCATCTCTCCAGAACTTGGGGTAGGTGATTTTTGCTAAGCTATTCTGAAAGAGCAGTAATGGGGATGGTTAGAGAGGTGATGGCATGCAGGTAATCTGTATCTTTATAACAGCAATGGTCCTGACAGCTTCCTGGGCTTCTTTATCAGCAAATTAGTCTTTCCCTGGCAGGATACCTTCATGGAGTACTAACAGCTTAAAGTCTATATCTAGTAATATGAAAAATTTAAAGAAATATTAAAAAAATCTTACCCAGCTCTACATAGTCTGTTTCAAAAAGGTGTCTGTGCCACAAAGATTTGATCTGAAGGTGTAATGAATCATCAAGACCATCTTCATTTTGGGTATCTCCTTTATCTGGTTCTGGCTCATCTTTAATATCTCTGAAATGTTTTCTTTTTATTTCATTGTATGTGGGTCTGTCCCCAGATCCAGCTGCTAACTGCGTGTGCCCCTTCATAGTTCTTTAATAACGTGTAGCAAAGACAAACAAACTTTGGTTCTTTGAGGTGTGGCAATTGAGATAAATTGACACTTCCAGCAACAGCTATTCCAAGCCTCTTATTTTGGGAAGGCCTGGGGAAGCTGCAATGGCAGTAGCAAACCTAAAGCTTTTGGCATTACTTGTTCCAAAACCAAGCAGGATCATCTGCTAAGTCTCCTTTCATGGTAGTTTTGAGTCTTCTCCCACATATCAAGAATGAGCAAAGGAAAATAAGTAAATTTAAAGTTGACTCGAGGTTTTACAGCCTCATTAGTTTGCTGATTCAAAAGTTATTGGGTTACTCTGCCTCTCAAAGTAACTTCTTCAAGCATTTGTGCATTAGCCTTCAGAGGCAGCAAGTTATATAGGCAGATCACTAACAAAATGATTTGTTGTATCATTTTGGATTTATTGTTGGCTTTACACTTACTTTATCAATTTGGAGCCTTGCACTACAAAATCTCATGCATCCCATATCTCATGCCAGATAAAGGGCTTTACTAAAAGAAAAAATTAAATTAGGAATAGAAAAGAAAATTGTACAGCTTGGGTTTGTTGTGTAATGCTTGTTAGGGAAGACATGGCCACTACCAATTTTGGGGTAGACTACCAGTAAAACCCAACAGACCCTGTGAAAAATAATGCCATTTCTAATGGAGCTCATTCTGTTGTTTTTTGTAACTTAGAACTTGTCTATATGGTAAAATCATAAACTTATGGGTGCATTTGCATTGCCTCAGCCATTCACATGCTCTGCGTGGGGGAGCTTTCCATACACCACTGGCATGAGGGAGTTTGTTCTGCACATCCCTGCTCAGCAGCCAGCATTCCCCTTCAGCATCCCAGCCCACTTTAATGGAAAAACCTTTCTAAAGCCTTGTCAAACCTTTGCAAAAATGCAATAAACAGCAGCAGCAAAATGCCTTCTTCACTCCTGCTGCTATTTCCAAGCAGACTTCTCTGTGGAAGTCTGAAAAGGCAGCTCCTGCCCTGGTTATTTCTCCATACTCACCTGATTTGCTTCAAGCATGAAAGCCACTTCATGCTGCCCACAATTCCTCCAGTCTGTCCCTCCAGGTCATTACCTGCTCTCGGGGCAGGGCTGTCACATCTCCACCTCCAGGGGCCCTCCTGGAAGTGCAGTGCCCTGTGGTGCTCCCACTTCCCTTCCAGTTCTGTCACCACAGCATGTGCTGTTTTTTCTCAGTAATATGACTTGAGACAGGTGGAAGGAAGATTTGAGACTGAAGGTGGCTAGGGTTTACAAACAGTGCCATGATTTTTTATTTTTATTTTTTTTTTAATATTGTTGGTAGGATTCAATGTACAAAGGCACAGAAAAGGGGGGCTTTGGATATGAAGAGTGAGAATGATACTTGTTGGAGCTTGTCTGAGGGAATATGTCAGGGGAGATTAACATCTCATACTCACTGACAGTCTTTCCAAGCAATGGTATTTTTCCTTCTGAAACTCTTGTATTGATGTGTTTTTAGTAGCAGCTAGAAGATTTTTAATTATATCTCTACAGTTGTGATATTTCTAGCAACTGAGGTTTTTTTGTGATGATGTGCTTGGGGGTCACAATTAAAGCCTAATTATTTTTCATGCTAGACATACATTAATACTGCTGCCAGGCCTGAGTAAATGCGATCAGAACTCTCAGTCCTACAAACACATTAATAGCCTCTTGTCTAGTCCAATGTACACAAAAAAATAAATCTGATACTCACACACATTATGCATATATGAGTTCATCAGTCCTTGTGCATGTCCTGTCATGATGCTATATTGAGTCTGGTTGGGATGAAGTTAATTTTCTTCATAGCAGCCCATATGGTGCTGTGTTTTGTACTTGTGATAAAGCAGTGTTAAGAGCACACCAATATTTTAGCTATTGCTGATCAGTGTTTGCACAACACCAAGACCTTCTCTGGTTCTCACTCTGCCTCTACTCCAACAAGTAGCCTGGGAGTGATCAAGACCAGTCAGAGTGGGAGGGAACATGGCTGGGACAGATGAGCTCCACTAACCAGAGACAGGATGTCCCATACACGGCACATCACCACACTCAGCAGCAAAATGGGGATGGAGGAGGGGGAAGCAATTTCTAGGAGACTGGCTGGGCATTGGTCTGTCTGTGGGAGGTGGTGAGTGAACGAATGCTTTTGCATCAATTGTTTGGGGCATTTTTCCCTTTCTTCTTCCACTTTCCTTCACTTCTTAAACTCTTTTTATTTCAACCCACTGTTTACCATGCTTTTGTTCTTGCTGCTCTCTGTAAGGACTGTGCAAGTGTCTTTGTGGAGACTTCAGTGCTGGCTGGTGTCAGTCCACCGCAGAACATAAAGGTTCGTAGGACTAAGGTCTACAGACATCAGTCAAGAATATGCTTCAACAAAAAACTTCAAATAGGAGCTTACTTGTCTTAAAATGAATAGGGTTTCTTAGGTGCTCAAGCACATGATGTATGTCATTAAGAGCACGTTTTAAAAATAACTTAAATAGATGGGGCAGATTGGCCCGCTCATTCAAAGTGATAAAAACATGGAAGTTATTTCTGTGTGGCAGAAAATTTGGGGCAGACGTTTGGCCCTCTCTATCTGTAAAGTATTCAGTCCATTTTAAGCAGTGTCTATAATCAGCACTTACTACAACAAAAACCCCTCTGCTAGTGCTTTTGCTATGCCATGAATGAATGTTACAAGTGCAGCAGAGCCCTTCCTGAGAGCTTCCGGGCCTGCACAACTGTACAAGGAGGTAGCATTTGACCCTAATGAGTTGTTCCTCCAGAAACTGTTACCTTCAGATAACTCAGAAGGGAGAGCACCATGCTGGATCACATACTTCACACTCCTTTCACACGTGAGGTTAACAAATGACAGCCTCTGAAGAGACACTGGTATGTATGCAATCTCTTTGCTCTCTGTATTTGTAACCTTTAAAAGTTGAGCTGAATGCATAGAGAACTAACCTGCTGTTGTGTCCCCTTGAAATTCTGATTTATGTGGTATATAACAATCAGTCTATAATATAAACCTTTTGGGGATGAAAATTCTTGGGAGTGAAATATAGTTACTGCCTTGCCACATGAGAAGTGAGATGACATTTTATGTTGGACCTTGAAGATTTCATTATCTCAGTGTTCTCCAGTCTGCACAGTTAGGTGGGAATGCCTGGGAAACTCTTGCACATCCAGGCATAAGGGGGGTGACCTTTGTTGGACCTGGAATTGAATCAGTATTACACACTACATAAACCAAACTATAGCTTTGCTGTTACAGGGATCAGCACAGATTCAGCCACACTGAATTGCGGCCATGGATTGCAGCCCTGTGTTTTGGAATGATTACAGTCTACATCTGAAAACCAGATTTTGAGCAATTCCATAGAGACAGCACTGTTAAAAAACCATCTGCCAGTGGCTTGCAATGCTTTTGCTTCATTTTATTCAGGTTGGATTTTTTTTTCTTGGTAAGATATGAACAAAGAACTAGCCATCACCCAAACTAGATCCTCTTCACATCCTGGTTCTTCAAGCCTTACTGTACTAACCTCTGTCAAGACCGAGCAAGAAAATAGCACATGCACAAATCTGTATCTCTTTCAATGACAATCAATGAAATACAGCATCAGTCTGTCTTCTGCCTTCTTTAGACAGCCTTGCATGGAGCTATGGCTCAGCCTGATTGCTAAAAGGGCCCAGCAATGAGTGCTGCTGTAATTGATTTGAATAAAAGCCTTTGATTCATTAAATGAAAGCTTTTGATATATTAAACTGCACTGTCTTTCTATCAGATGACAAAGCCTGCTGGTCAAATAGAGCTCCTCTCTCCTTCTGTTGGCACTTCTCTCTTCCTTCCTCCCTCCCTTCCCATTGCCAACCTTCCCTCTTGCCAAATCACTCTGATCCACATTCTGGGTGTCTGACAATACTTAAGGATCAGTCTGTGGTCATCCTGTGGCTGGTTTGACAGGCAGCATTGCCAAACCCATGTCCTCCAGTGAAGGCTGTCATTCCTGTTGGCAGCATTGCTCTCCTTTCTGCCATCCCAAAACATCTATCAGCAGTGCAGCTGGGGAGAGGGCATCACCTGATGAAGGTGGGCAAAGTTTTATTGCTTTTGGTGGTGTTTACCTTCCACGTTTTTAAACAGAGCATTCTCTCCCCTCCTGAGACCTCTGTTGAGAATACTCTCTTGCAATACGTGTACTTGTTGCATGAGTTTTCCATTTAGCTGAGACTCTTAGGAAGACTTGGATACCCTCCCATAACTGGCACTGCTAATACAACTGCAAATTCATTTGTTACATTTCTGCTGAACAATGAAGATATAATTTAGTCCAACCTTGAACATAAAACTATGAAATACTTCTTGTTAGCAAGCCATCAGAACAGTATTGCAGTGTAATTTTCCACGCTCAGCTGTATCAAATGTACCAAGGCTATGGTGGTTTTACTTTCTAAAGGTGGTTGGGCAAGAGCAGTGTCTTCCCTTTACAACTGCTAAATGGCTACATGATTTGGTACCGGATTATTCAAGCAGACAAATTAACTTCAAATATTAATACATTCAGCAGCCAGTCAGACAAATTGCTTGTTCTACAAGTGCCATAGTGGTCATGGGAGGATTTTCCTTCTGCTTTCAGGAAACCTAACCTTCAGAGCAGTGCTTGGCCAGGCCAAGACAACCATCAATCAGCTAACAAAGTTGGCAGCAGTTAAACGCATCTTCAGTTCTCTCTGGAAAGGAGGTAGGAAAGAAAAAAAGCTTGGCCAACTTGGCCAAAGTCTACCAGGATTGTCAGAAATCTGTATTTCAAATAAAACACACATGCCAAGGCTCTGACTCATCGTGGCCATCTGAGGACCCTGCTAGGAGCCTGCCTGCCCCCAAACTGTTTTTCCATGGCCATGGAGTGAGTCATCTTGAAGAGGTCTGTCTGCCTCCGCAAACTGACCATGATGGTGTCCCTGTAAGATGGGCTACCATCCCCTCCCTTCTCCTCTTGCATATTTTACACCTAAATCCTTTCAGAAAGGACAAACCTGTTTAAAGTAACATGCTATATGATAATATAAACAATTAAAGAAATGGAGTTTAAATACATACATACATATATATATAAATTATAGCAGGAGAGTTTAAAATTTAAATGATCTCATCAACTAGTGAGAATGAAAAATTCCTAGAACACTTTAACTCTTTCCGGTCTTCAAGCATTTGCATTTATGTATTTTCTGAAGCACAATATTCTCTTGAAACTGATCCTAACTGAACTGGATATGAACTAAGAGGCCAGTCTGTCAGTGTAGCTTATCTCTAGATAAGAAAAATTGAAAGAAAGGCATTACCACACACAACACGATATTTGCTGTGTGGAGTAATTATTGTGCTCTTTGTACTCGCTTAATTATCTGGTTGTAGAGCTTCAGAAAACATTTCTAGTATGGGAATATTTGAAGAAAGCCTTAAGGGGTGGAAACAAAAGCTAAGCTGACTGTTGCAACACAACTCAGATAAGATTACAAATATAAATTCTGTGTTCATCAGACAGAAAACACGTTTATAATTTTATCATTTTGCTCAAGGTTTCCTTAAAATTTATACCTTTGTTGTGTATAAACATATTTTCTCTACAACATATGGCACTGAACTGAACCAATCAGGAGGTGCTATTTGTGCTCTGAGCACTAAAGCAATTCCATAAATTATGCAATATATTTTGTCAGTAAATGTATAGATGGGAAAGTCATTAACATCACAAATCACACCTTGTTGATGTATATGTTAGCATTTTTTTTTATTATAACTCACAGGTGTGAAGTTCTAAATACACTTCACATGGTGATGAGGTTTCCAACTGATTTGGCCTCCAGGAGACATTTAACACTACTGCCCCGTGGAGATGGATTGTTCCTAGTGGACCTGGAATTAATGGCATTGCTGCTCCAGGCCCAGCTGAAGCAAGACAGTCTGCTACCCATAGGCTGCATTCCCATTGCTGACTGAGAAGCACCCAGTGGTGCCAGCACATCCAAGCCATGGATATGCTTATTACAGACCCTGGGCCTCCCACATCTGTCCCTACACGGAATAAATACGGCCAAGTCCTTTGGGGAGAGATGTGTGTAACAACTCCAGACTTGGTCTCCACACTTTAATTTAGATGTGAACAGCAATAATGTAGTCTTCATTTAAATGAAGGATTTTTATATCGCTTAACAGCAGGGATAGAATGTAGAAGATTCTTTATTAGTATTGCATAGGCAATGTGCACGTTTCACATAAGAGTTTATCTTCCCTCAGAAGAGACCGCAACAAAACAAAATCTACATGGATTTTTCTGATTGCATGATATCAAAGAGCAGCTTTGGTGTCTCATATAAGCAGGTAGATCTCTGAGCCTTCACAGCTCTTTTGCTCTTCCCTTGATGAGCCCAGGATCTCATTGGGGGAAGGCTGTCCCAAAGAAATCCACCTTCTGCCCTCTGGCCCCAGGCTGAGCTGCTGGTCCCAGCAAAGCCAAGGGCAGAGAGGGAAAGCTGAGCTGCGCTGCACACAGCTGGTGAACTTTGTTTTCCCTTTGAGGGGTTCATGCCATTCACTGCTGTCCTTCTTGGCTCCTTCTCAACTTGTTTTCCAAGCAGCTATGTGTATTCTGTACAGAAAAAAGGGATAGCATCCAAATTAAGGTCTCTCTCTCTGCAATTTACCACAAATCACCCTCATCTTCTAGCATCTGTTTGTGATGCTAGAACATCTAGACTATGTGTGCTACTATTTTTGGTTTAAGTTCTTTAAATGCAGTTATTTTACCCTAAGCACATCCACATATATCCGTATCTATTCTGACAGAGATTTTTCACTTATGGAAAAGGTCAAATGCTTATGAGCAGTTTAACTCATTTGTATTACTTGCAGCCCAGATAACTCTTCATAGATCTGTTCAAAAACCAATTTGTTGTTACTTCAAATATTCCTTCAAAAGGAAATTATTTTTTCACTTTAGTGTTTTCACTCCACATTCCCTGACCTCAAACTATTCTAGTCCATGAATAGGTCTATTTCGTGTTGAGGAGAACCTACCGCAATTCTCCAAACAATGAGAAGGATTCAGCCTTGGGAAAAAGGTCACTGAAAAATTTCACAGGAAAAGACAATACAGTCACTCCATTTATTCTGCAATTACCAGACCTGGGACTAGCTCACATTTCTAATTTCTCCTCCAGGGAACTTGTGCTAAGCAGCAGCACCACTTTGCTCTTTTATGTAAAACCCAGTCTCATCAATACTTTTCCAACAGATACTCATTGCATTGAAATTTTTTCAAGAGATAACAATCTTCAAAGCCAGCTTCCATCAGTGAAATGCATTTACAGAAGGATGCCCTTCACTGATTTCCTCTCTCATGCGTTAAGCAGCTTTGGGCCTTAAGTTGATGGATGGGAAGATGGAGGCCAAAAATGCCCAACTTCATAAGGACACTTTCCCTTCCTGCACAGCAGAATGCTTGAAGTTGATGCCAGCCTACTCAGCTGGAACAGCAGCACTAATGTGAGCATCATGCTCCTATTTGTAAGGACTTCTCAGAGTACCTGACAGCTGCAGAGCTGTTGGCTTCTCAGTGGTGCCCTGCTGACCGAAAGTGCCTGAGCCACAGAGGGCTCTGATCTGCACCACGGGGACCCGGACAGCAGGACCTCGCCAGCCACTCAGCCTCCAGCAGCTATGGGGGCATGTGGTGCAAAACGCAGCACTGCCACACAAGTGTCCTGGGTTAATGACTGTGCTAATGATGTGTCCTTCTGGAGAGCTCCTGGCGCTGGCACGCCCTGCCCACTGCCATCCGTGCCTCCTCCTGTGCTGCAGGACCAAGGAAAAAGACTCCCCTCTCACATGCAGTCATGCAGGAAACGCTCCTGCCTCTCTGAAGGATGATTCCGAATGATAAACGGCATAAGTCGGGAAACTTGGCAAATTAAAAAGTTTAATTTATGATGCTGCATAATTCTAGCTGTTTAGCAGGTGTGACATTACTTGCTTATTTGAAAGCCAAAAGAGGTAAATTAGATGAAAATGTGCTTTGTAGGAGGTTGTTAATCAGAAAGGACTGCTGGCTCCTTCAAACCGCAGGTGTTCTCAGCCAGTGGACTGCGCCACCAGCAAAGACCTCTCAACCCCATGGGATGGCGGCTGCCCATGAGGGCTGTTTGCCTTGTTGGTTTTGGCAGCAGCTCAGAGGTCTTTAACAAGGCAGCTTTCCCTCAGAAGTGTTCAGCTCCTATTGCCTTTTCCCCCAGCACAAGAGCTGATCACTGATTCTCAGCAGGAACTGGCGCAGCTCCTTGGCTTATTCAGTATCCTACAAATAGCTGCTGAGCAAAGCGATTCTGGGGAAAGAGAGAGAATAACAACAGTCTGGAGCCATTCCCACCCAGTGTCAGAGCAAAGTTCATCAGCCAGGAGATTTCTTTTGTATCCAAAAAGAATGGCATTAATCTTAGTAACAGAAGAAAATTAGTCTCTCTGTTTGGCAAAGTTTTACTATCACTCATGCTCAGTACTTCACTTCTCAAAAATCTGAAATCACCTGAGAAAATGAGTCACAGAAGGTCTGAGACCTTCAGAATAGAAATTGTTACAACACACTGTAATGGGTTAAAATTCAACAACCGGGCGGAAACACCAAAAGATGTAGTGGTTATTACATTCGCCTAATTTTTATTTTAGTGGAATAGGATTAAAAGAAAAGCAAAACAGGTTCAATTCAAAATAGAAACAGTTAGATTTATTAACATACAGTAAAGGTAAACAAACAAAAAANTGGCCGCCGCGGGCTGCTGAAGCTCAGAGACCCAGCCCAGCCCGGCTCAGCTCCCTCAGGGCCGGCCTTGGCACGGCCGCCCTGGCCCAGCCCGGCTCTCCGGAGGGCTGGCCCTGATCTCGGCCCCTCGGCCCGGCCACGGCTCCCGGGGCCTCCCGGGGGCCCGGGCCCCCTCCCGGCCCGGCCGCGGTGTTACTTCATGGTTCGGGGTCCCGGAAAGAGGGCGGGTCTCCCAAGATTCCTGTTTTTAAGCGGTGTCCCAGAGGGTGTACCCCTTTTACCTGATTGGCCAGCTTAGCTGTTAGTTCTAAAATGGATTAACAATTGGTTTTTTTCTTATCATTTATGCTAAACCAATACACACACATACAGGAATAAAAGGCAGTTCCAGGTCTTCAAGTGGTTTCATCCAACAACATTTGAAAGTAAATGCTAATACTAAGAGGGAGGGAGGGAAGAAGTTAAGTACTTCTAAGCAGTTAGAAAAAAGTGATGTTGGCACTCAGTTTTAAGGCATCAGGGGCTCAGGGATCTGTCCTGGGCTATGTCACAGACCCTTGCTGGTCCTTTAGCTTGATTGTGTCACCTTCAATTCTCCAGGTTATTATTGAAGAGACACAGAAACAGGAGTAAAAATCAGTACAGCAAAGCTTTATTTGAAGCCTGGTTTCATCAGTGTGTAGACAGGACCTTCCTGTGACATGATATGAAACATTCCTGCACATTCCTTAAAATAACCTTTTTCTGTGGTATGTGAGTCAGATTGCCAATTTTTCTTTTTTTTTTAATTCCCAAGTCTATAGGTCTCTGCTAGCTTTTCAGCCTTCCAAGCAGAGTACAGCTGTCAGGCAAAGCAAGCTGTGAGAGAACCAAAACCTACAGCCCAGAGGGTCATCAGCTGGATGCAGTCAGGTGCTCGAGGTCTCTCCACTAAGGTCTGTGCTGAACTCGCCATGCCACTCCTGGGCACACATTTCGGTTCTGCTGTATTTCCCTCCCCTTGTCCCAGCATAGTAGGTGTGATTCGGTTTTTTAGGGGGGGTCTGGAGTGTGTGTGTGTGGAAGTGATATTGAGTGAATAAGGGGCTGAGGGGAAATTCATCTTTCTACTAATTCCTGCTCATATTTCTAACTCAGCTGAACCTCCTAATTTATTGTCACCTCTACCTTTTGTAACAGCTCCCTAATAGGGCATGAAATACCAGTGAAATGAACACCAGATTTTGGAGAGCCCAGAGCAAATATGTCCTTCTGGTTTGTCATTGCCATTTATTTTTTGAACTTTCTTTCCCTCCCCTTAAGTCCTTGATTCAATCCGTGACAGTTTCTTTGCAGCTCAGATGGCTACTCATTTTTCACACCAGATTTTGTGACATACCATATCAAAAGCCTTACTGAAAGCTCAGAACCGCTTAATCGATTTCATTCCCATCATCCATTAATTTAGTAATTCTATCAAAAAACAGTCTAGCTTGGGTGGTACGATTTGTTCTTTGTGAACATGCGCAGATTTTTTTTCCTTGGGGTTTTCTGTCTCCCAGAGATGTATGGAGTTCTTTTCCACTTAGTATTTCATTACTGAACAACAGTCTGATATTAGACTCACCAGAAGACACACTCTGACAGCCGTGGCAGGTAAGAAGAAGAGGCAGAATCCTCCAGTCATTCCACTGCCGTATAGTGAGAATCAGTAAGCTAGATTTTAAGGCAAGTGACATCCCAAGCAACCCACAGCACATGGGGAATCTGGTGGTTTCAGCTCTACCATTGTAAGATTCCTTATTATTGCTTTCCCTCCCAATAGTTTTGCATCTAAGTCCTCTAAATGTTCTTGCCATGTCCTGAAATCCCAGGATCCATTTCATGATGCACTACAGAGTCTTTGCTTTTAATCCCAAAGGTAGCACTTAATGTTCCCAAACAAAAAAGGAATTTTTGTATCTCAATCAAATTATCAGCAGACAGTGGGTTTTGAGAGAAACATTTTTAAGAAGAATTATTTTGTTTCCTTCCACTGAGAAACAGAGTGTACTAGGACAAGATAAACTTGCAAATAAATGAGATATTCTGATGCATCTTGCTCAATCAACGTCTTCAGGTTTATCTTCCTGGTAAAAAAAAGCACTTTGAAGCCTGGTGGGACAACTAAACAATGAACTGCTCAAAGGCTGTCATTTTCAGTTGATAAGTCAGGAACTTTTTCTGATTCCAGGTTTTTCACTTCTCAGCCAGGGCATTAAGCAGGTGGGATGTTTCACTTTGAAGGTTTAACAGGTGTTCATCTGTAGTGATTTTGGGTACTGGCCATCTGGACTGACCACTGGGCAACTTAACCTGCAGTGGCTATTTGCTGAGCATGGACAAAGTTTTCTTTACTTCTGGGAGCTCACAGAGAAGACAGAGTGGAATCAATGATTTTGAAGTCCAGTTTAAAGGGGCTTGAGAGTTCTACTGGCCTATTTTCCTTCCCCATTACTTTTTCACTCAATGTTCTGATAGCCTAATTGCCATATGGTTTGCATTAGCTATGTTTTTGCTTTATACAAGCTGCGTTAAGCCTCTGTTAATGTGGATAATCAAGATCTGATTGCACGATGTTGTAGGGGACAGAAAAGTTTGGAAACAAATGGTCTGTAACACATCTTGTTCCCCTCCTTTCCATTCATTTTTTTCTGGTCCCAGTCCAGAAAGTTTTTCCTAAATGTTGTTTGGAAGCAGTCAGCTGCAAGAGTATTTCAGGCCGGCCCTAGCAGAGCTTGAGGAGCAGGGAAGAAAAGAGAGCTGAAAGAAGGAGGGAAGGGGGGAAGCAAATACGTCTTTATCAACTCTTATAATAACTGAAAAAAGCAGGGCAAAAGGGTAGAGCCTTGACTTTAAAAGCTCTGTTAACTTTGTTTTTTCTAAAGGAAATTTTGCTCTACATCTGATCATTACAAGATCAGAGATGGTTCATGTGTACTGCAAAGGCTGTGGTCACAAAGCACATCCACAATGAAAAACCATTTTGATTTCTATCTGCTGTCTCCTTGTCATACAGAGACGCTATCTCTGTCTCACACCTGCATGCATACCATGGACCTCAGCCCAGCAGGACTCCCAGAGAAGTTGAAAAATCTCATTTAACCTTCTCAGTTTCTGTTAGGAAGCTGTGATTTCCAGTGTAAATAACAAAATGGCCTATACACACTATTTCTGAAATCTGAGGACAGTGAGACCACAGAACTGTCTGATGCCTGGCCTGATATTTGCTATGACTTTCTATAAAGGATTCTCATTGGAAAAGAGATTGAGGGGCCTCTTCCTGGGAGCAAGCCACCATACACAACACAGTCACTTCCTCCTGCCAGACAGCTTCTGAAAGCCTGCTTTCTGAAGCTCCTGAGCAGCACCACTCTGTTAAATTGCACAACCTATCATGCACCATGACAGGAGGGACAATCTGTCATTTTTCCCCCTGCTTCCTGTGCACCTCTCCAGTTAGGTTAAAGCATGCCTGGGGGGTCACAGAAGCGTCCTTCTGAGCCTTGGGAGGTTCCCTACCGGGACAAAGAACATTTTCATGTTGCCCTGATTTTTCAACCTTCTTGTGTGTCTCCCAGGTTTCATAGTTCTCAGTTTCTCACACACAGGTGTTATAAATAGAAGCAATGTTTTTGTTAGAGTAAGTTAGTTTACATTTTTCTTCTTGGAGATATGGACAGCTGATGGACAGTTGTCTTGACCAATAGGATGGGGAGAGGTGTCAACCTTCTCCCCCAGTCCCTGGCCTTTATAGAAATACTATAAAAGTGGAGTCAGATTTTGTAATAAACAGTTCATGCCTTCTCACCAGACAGTGTGTGTGTGTGTGTGTGTGTGTGTGTGTGTGTGTTTGTGTGTCCAACAGCGACATTTTCAGGCTAGGCTGAACTTACTATATTATTTCTTCTGGCCACTCTTTCCGAGGTAGTGGCCTACACTGGGCTTTGCACCCAAAGACATTTTTCTCAGGAAGATGCAGACAGCAATGCCTGGATTTTCCCTTTTTATGTCAGAGTGGCTCAGGGCTTGAAATGATTAGATGTGATTAGTCTGACCACTAAGGCATTTACCACCAGCTTGCTAACTGGATCCTATCTGATTTTTGTAAAGAAAAACAAAGCAAACCACCATTTCAATAACTTAGAATGAGGTGCTGATTTATATTTATTTCAGTAGAAAATCTAAGCCTTTACGAAGAGGATAAAGTTCCACTGAGACTGAGTGACAGATCCTAGCATAAGAAGCTTTAGCATTTTATTCATTTATAAGAGTGTATTTGTATTCACTGTAATGCGTGACAATTCCAAATAACCATCTTTTTTTAAAATGTGCTTCCATTGAAATATGTTAACAGAAGCCTGTGTTTCAAAATCCAGTATTTGCAACATATTTTATGCAAATAGCTATCCTTCAAGGTTAATATCTGTTCCCCAAAGGTGGGGAGAGAGTTCTTACAGTCTTGCTAGAATGAGGCACTGAATCTGCAACCAGCAGAAAAAAAGGAGGTTAAGTCCTGATTTCACCTTGGTCCAGATGTGACAATGCGTTGACCTCAGTGCTGACAGCCTAACTCAGGTTTAACCAGATCTGCTGGCTTTAGTGAGTGCTCCCCTCACAGCTGTACTAACATTTTTCAGCCACGTACTCCAGCTCTTCTCTGTTTCCTCCTGCTTTTCTGGTAGGTATGCTGTGGTTTATGACTGAGTAGATATAAAGGACAAGTGTGAAAGGTTAAAATCTTTCACCTAGCTCTTAGAGGCAAAGAGCTAATGTACTAACTAGCATCTCCATGGAGCAGAGGCATCTTGAGAAAAATGAAAACAGGAGGAAACCAACATTTTTAAAAATGACCCACAATTTTACTCTTCAAAAGAGCATTAATCTCTGTACAGATAAATGTATTGAGGTTAGAGAACACTGGGCATGTTTATAGATACAGTGGTAGAGCTTTTCAAAGCCAAAAATAGGAGTAATTGTCTTTCTGACATTCATATTTATTGTTATTGTTGTTATTATCATTGAGCATTTGTGCTTCAAAATTTCCTCAGCAGTACCTAAAGGGGTTTATGACCCCTTTAGACACTACAGGAAAGAATAAAATAGGTATTTCAAAAATAAGCATGTTTAAAAAAAAAATAGAATCCAGTTGCAGAAAAACAGCTGCATCATCTTTTTCTCTGTGTGTGTGTGTGTGTGTATCTTAGATGCTGAGTTGGATCCCCAAACTAAATATCTACAAAACTTGACCAGAGGATGACATTTCTGTTTTGTGGCAGCTCTTCAGGTTGTGACATTTATTGTTGCTGCTGTGCTTTTTTCTCTGTACAGGGACAAAAACAACCTGTTTCCGTTGTTTGCACAAAACAGAAGCACCGGGTTTCAGTCTCCAACGCCTGCACCTGTGGCCCCTGGCGATGGCAAGGCTGCCATGGGACTCAGGGCTCTACTCTCACTTTTCAAGCCTTCAGAAAAAGCCTTGCTGACACGAATATCTTCCTGTAAAAAAATCTGGCTGGTGAAGCAGCCTGTTTCCTGTATGATAAATGAACAGCATGCACTAACCAGCTGTAATGGGCAGGACACGGATGAGTGGCTTGAAATCGGTATAAGAATAGGAACAAATGGAATGGACTGAGGGATAGGAAAAATGCCCATTTGCACTGCATTTCTTGTCACAAGAATAGAGATGGATTTCTCTGAGCATGATGATATCCCCTCTTGCCCCAGCGGTAGCATTTTTGAAGAGGGTGCTGCCACTGCAGTTTCTGATTCAATAGGATCTGAATGAAAATGGCACCAGGCTTATTTAAAATTCGCATCCCAAATATTTTCTCTTTGCATATTTACACTGTTGATTGGCATTAGCATGCAGTCTGATACCAGATGAATGCACAGACTAAGTTCATCAAAGATAACAAGTAATTCTGAGTAATGACTAAATGGCATTCCTAGATATCTACTCTTAAAAAAGAAAATAAATAGTTCTGGTTGTAATTACCAACTCAGTTTCCATACACTAAGCTAGCATTTATGAATATCGAACTAGGCTCTAATTGACTATGTTAGCTATGTGTCAGTTTAGTTTTCTAATGCAAAAAAAAATTTAGTTGTTATCACTAGAACTGTTTGTTAAAGTTGAAAGCAGATAAATCATTAATGGGGATGTCATTTATTCATTATGGTTAAAATATATATCTCCACTTGTCACTTGGATGAATCTACTTTCTTTTCTCATCTCAGTTTATTGACATCACAGATGAAAAGAGCTTCTTTACTACATTCCTGTTGGAGCTTAAAGCCTTTACAATTGTTTATTGATGAACTAGTATTTTGAAAATCGAGACTGCTGAGGCTTAAGATTGTAGTGACAATTACATGGTGTTTTGTTGCAAAGCTAACAATTTGCATGGGATTGATGATAGCTTGACATTAAGCAAATAAGGTATTATTATTATAATTTAGTTCAGAATTTTGTAGAAAACACTGCCTTGGTCCAATGCACAGATATTTACAACCGTGCTATGGTGTCTCCTTCATACAAAAATTTAACCACTTCAATACCTTTCACGTTGACATTTGCAATTGCACAATGCAAAGGCAGATCTGCTGAGGCCTATCCACACTAAGGCATGGGAGTAACTCCTTCCAGGGGACTAGTTCTGCTGCAGATTACTTCTCTGTATTAAGGAGTTCAGCTCAGAGGACTAACCCTGGAAGACCTGCTGTGACCGTATGTGGTAGCATACAAACCCGAAAGATATCGCTGCTAGACGAACAGATTTTTCATAATTTTTTAACATATTTATTGCCACCTGCACAAATAGCTACAGTCTCACTAGAAAATAACTAAATACATTCCTTGTACTGAAATGCCTTGATGGACCATTGATTTTAAAAGAATGTCTGAAAAGCTTGGCACAACAGAGAACCAGACAACATGCTCTTCCTGCCATACTAAGTACCAGGTGCAAGAATCTACTTTAGGACATTCAGACACTGCATACGCCTGTCCTTCAACTTACCAGTAGGAAAACAATTGTATTCAGCACAAAAAGATATTGTGTGGCAAGCAGGCTAAAGCTTGGGAATTTTGAACCTCAATTCTTACACAGGCAGCTTTTCACCCATGAGGAGTTCACGGTGCACAGCGGAAAACATTTGTTCTTCCTTTGGAGATGAACTTTAGGATTTGGTGCTACAACCTCAGGTCTAATCTTTGTCTCTCCTAGCCGAGTGCAAGAGAAAATCAGGAAGGCACTGCCCACTCCAGTGCTACTCACTTGGGGGCAGCTTGATGCTGATCTGCGTCTTCTTGGAACATGTGCTTTGATGGTTCAATGCTATGTTGGCAGCCTAGTCTTCAATGTTTCAAATTCTTGCTGGAAGTCAACAGTTCCGATATTGGTGAGTACATACAGGCACCCTCAATTCCAGTGCAGGTCGAGCTGCACAAGCACTTGGGAGTTAAATTTCCATTCAGTGTATCTCTTCACCAACATCTTTATCAACATGAGCTTTGATATTCATCTTTCAGTTGAAACTGGGCATGTGCTGGTGGCACACTCAGCTTTAATAATGAGAAAATTAAAGTCTCTGGTGTCCTGTCAGTTGCCCAGGAACATAAACTTCCCACATGGTGAGGGAAAAAATTTTGCCTCTTCTAATGCCACTTAGTGGTGTGACATCTGGTGATCATACCAGATCTAAGAAAAATACTGCACACTTCGATAAACCTAATGCACCTACACAACCTAGTATTGCACTGGAGGCACATATGGATTAATGATATAGATCTCACAGGATGAAATGGTGGCTGATGCTTTAGTACACCAAGAAGATTATTCACTGGTAAGTCAATAGATTTTTTAATGAAGGATTTTTGCAAAAAGCAAAATCATCCCCACATTGTATCTGAAAGCAATGACAGCATATCCATAATTTTCCTTCCTGTTGTTCCCTATTGTGACTGTACTTGTTGAGTGCATGTTGATGTGATTTCTGCGTCCTGTATAAGCCACTCTTTTGTGTTTTATCACTTAAGACTTTCAAGTATTATTACTTGAGTCACAGAATGTAAATTTCACAAGACAGCAGTGAAACATTTGAATACCACAGATGAAATTTATTTTGTTTTCATTTGTATTGAATTACTCAAATTGCTAACTATTGAGAATGCACAGAGTATACTGTTATAAAGTGATGCTATTGTTTTCATTATTAATGTTCTATAGTTTAATCCTTTTTTAAAAAAAATAATATTTTTTACACTGTTTTTCTTCATTTAAATCCACAAAGATCTGTGAATTTTAACCTAGAATGAGATCAAGAGATTTCTTCTGTCAAGTATCTTTTCCCCATTGACTCTGTGGTATACTAAGTGCCATGATAATGTGTCCTCTGCATCCCAAAACATCACTTGCCAAAGAACAATACAGTGGATTGCATATTCCGACTGGCCAAGTCACTTTTGCCATTTTTAGTTTCAATAAGAAATTGTTAAACAGAAATAAATTAAACAACATAGGCAATACATTTATTATGTTCTCCATTCTTATCCTTTATGTATTAAAAATACATTGTTCTTATAAATATACAGTGAAAGGCAAAAAAAGTACAGTGATGCTACACCCTCTGGGGCAGAAGCTGCTGACAGCAGTTAGCTGTGAAAGCTGTGCTAAACCCAGAGGTTGCAAACAAGTGAAAGGAGAAGCTGACAAACTCAGCACAACCTGTCTTGCAAAGGACTGGTGGAGAATAAGGAATCTTGTTGCTCGTCTCCATGTCTGCTGAAGCATTTTCAGCAGGTACATGGCTATGACAGGTAAGTGTACAAAGGGTGGAAGCAGAGGCAGACATCCCAGGAGGAGCATAGAGTCTGACATACACAGGCTGACTTGTGATGTGATGGGCTGGCAAGGGATGTGAAGGGCTACCAGAAAGGGTTCTACAAGTTCATAAACATCATGGAAAACATGGCCCCACTGCTGAATGGATCCAGGGAACTGGTGACATATGATGAGGAGAGGCTGAGGTACTCAGTGCCTTTTTATGCCTAAGTCTCTACAAGGAAAACTATCCTTCAGGAATCCCAGGCACTTAAGACCAGAGGAAAGGTCTGGGTCCAGGAAGACTTACTCTAGTGGAAGAGGAGCAGTTTAGGGAGCCCTAGAACCAAGTGGATGTACTTAACTGCAGGTGCGTGACAGGCTGCGCTCATGATGAGGGAGCTGGCTAACATTGCAAGGACATTCTTGATTTTTGAACGGTGATGGCAACTGGGAGAGGTTACTGAAGACTTAAAGACAGAAAATATCACTATCTTTAAGAAGCACAGAATATCTAGAGAAATACAGGACAGTTTCAGCCTAATCTCTATGAAGGTTTTGGAGAAAATCTTTCTGGAAGGCATTTCCAAATAGAAGAAGGACAAAAAGGTTATGGGGAGTAGTCAGCAAGAATTTACAAAGGGAGGAACATATTCGACCAACCTGATAGCCTTCTACACTGATATGACTGCTGTACTGGACAAGGGGAGAACAGTGGACACTGTTTATCCTAAATAAAGTCTTCAAGATCAAGTTCTGTAATATCATAATGGACAAGCTGACAAAATATAGATCAGAAAAGTGGACAGTGATGTGGATTAGAAGGCAGTTGAATGAATGACCAGGACCATAGCTTTGTGGTCTGTGGCTCTAAGTACTGGCACAAGTCATGGGGCTCAACACTGGGACCATTCATTAATGACACCATCATTAATGACCTCAGTGATGGGGCAGAATCCACTCTCTGCAAGTTCACAGATGATACAAAAGAGAGGAGCAGTTGATACACCAGGTGGTTGTGTCACAGTTAAGGGACTTT
This sequence comes from Donacobius atricapilla, assembly GCA_013397315.1. Lineage (NCBI taxonomy): Eukaryota > Metazoa > Chordata > Aves > Passeriformes > Mimidae > Donacobius > Donacobius atricapilla. Next base: position 459,941 of record WBMY01008937.1, read on the forward strand.
GGCAGGAGAAAAGGGCAGAGACAAATCTCATGAAGGGAGAGTACAGAGTCCCCCACACAGAGAGGAATAATTCCAGGCAGCAGCACACACTGTGGGCAAGAGGCTGGAAAGCAGCTTTGCCAAGGAAAACCTTGGATTCCTGCTGGATCACAAGATGTCCCTGAGCCAGCACTGCATCCTTGTGGCAATAAAAAGGCCAGCGGTGTCCTGGGCTGCTGTAGGAGGAATGTTGCCAGCAGGTAAGGAATTCCTCCTGTGTATTCAGCACTGGTGGGCCACAGCTGGCATGCTGGGTTCACTTCTGGGCTCACCAGTAGGAGACAGATTTTGACTTTCTGGAGCAAGTCCAGCTAAGGGCCTGTCACGATCTGCTAATACAAGCAGGGGTCGTGATGGTTCGTTTAGTGATCTCAGAGCGCCAAAGACACAGCAGGGGACAACAACGATTTACTCGACAACAAATGCACCTTAATTGAGTGCCACAGAAAATGTGATAGAGGAAGAAGAAAGGAGGTAAAGGATAGTGAGAGAGAGAGAGAGAACGGGGGCAGGAATAGCTAGCAGCAGAGATGGAATCCTCGTGATCGTTCGCCAGTAGATCCTCGTGGCCGTCTGCTAATAGATCCATCCTCTTCCGTGGGGAGATCTCAAAGGTCTTCGGTTAACTCAGGGGTTTTACAGTCTTTCAAGAAATGAGAGGCAGCTGGCCAAGGGTGGAGGGATTGGTCCATTGTGGCAACAGGTACAGGACGGGGATGAAACAGGCACAGGATGGACTAGTCTTTGCAGCAAGAATAGCCAGTCCATTTTGCAGCAGGCATAGCCAGTCCTCCATGGCCTGCCCATTGTTCTCGTACTCATTTCCATGAGAATGCATGGTCTGGTGAGCACACACCTGCAGGCAACCCTTGGCAGACATCTCACCTCAGCCAGGCCAGCGCCCCTGTGTTGGGCTTTCAAGGGTCTCAGTCTCAGCCCTTGACAACGGTCGTGAGGCACATGAGAGATCTTCAGACTGTCTCTTACAGGGCCACTAAGATGATGAAGGGATGGTGGCATCTCTCATATGAGGAAAGGCTGAGAGAGATGGGATTGCTTAACCTGGAGAAGTCTCAGGGGTAACTTATTTATATAAATATCTTATGAGAATGAGGGAAAAAGACAGAGTTCCTGTCAGTGGTGTCCAGTGGCTAGAGAAGAGTCAAAGGACACACTAAACCACATGAAATTCCATCTGAACATGATAAAATGTGTTTCTACCATAAAGGTGGCCTAACTGGATCAGGTTGCCCCAAAGGATTGTGGATACACCATCTATGGAGAAATTCAAGGTCTGACTAGACATGCAGGAGCAATGGGGTTGGACCAGAAGGTCATAGAATCATTGAGTGGCTTGGGTTTGAAGGGACCTTAAGTATCATCTAGCTCCAACCCCCCTACCATGGGCAGAGGTGTCACTCACAAGATCAGATTTCTCAGGGCTTCTTGAACACTTCCTGGGATGATACCTTCTAGCCTCATCCATTTTGTGATTCTGTAACAATGGATACAATCTGACTGGTCCATTCTGCAGATTTAGGGATCCTTTTTTGTTTCATTACCACCTGCAATGGGTCATTTTCATCAGATAAAATTTTGCAAGTGGATTGTAACTGGAGGTTATGCTTCCAACGAAGAAACTGAGCAGGATAAGGGAAGGAATCAGCCAGGACTTCCAGTTTAATCCAGCCATTTCAGTGTCTAATACATCACCTCACTTGGTGTCAGTCAACAGTCTCTCCCATGATTTCACAAGGCAAATCAAACAATGATCACATCGTAACAAATTAGGAGAACTCTGTTGGCATTTTCTGTGACTTTAGCTCACCCCTGTGAAAGATAAGTTACCCGAAGGACAGTAACCACAGAGCCCACCTCAGCAACAAGAGCCCTTTATAAGAAACATGGACAGGGTTAGGACTGAGGAATTGCAAGGCAGAACTTTCATCACAGTAATTTTGCTGTACTGCTCCACAGGGAGCCATAGAGAGAGCTAGGGAGTCTCAGACAGCAGACATTCCAGGATCCGTAAGTTTATAAATACCTCCCCTGAACCAAAGTCCCCATTCAGAACACAACTAAACTTTAGGAAAGTCTTAAATCCCATTTTATGTGGCTTAGGACCATTTCTTATTAGAGCTAGGAAGACTAGATATAAATCTCTGTCCAAAACAGTAATCCTCTTATATTTCATTACTAGCACCACAAGCCTCTGTGAAGTGGTCTCTATCAGAACCATAATAACACTGAGTTGTGGCTAAGCTCTCTATCCCAAGTTCAGTCACAGCAAACCCACTAACACATTAAATCTGTGCCTGCCTTTGATTTATTAGTACTCCCTAAGCCTTTCCAGAGTCAGGTATGGATCTGAGGCAGCAGCTAGCAGCTGAGAAGGAAGGTAAAAGATATTCTAGCATCACATCTCTGCTGTACCTGACTATGAGAGCACTTCATTTCAGGACATGTTATCTTAACAAGCTGCTGAAGATAGTTCAAACTAATCTGTTATTTTGCCTTCTATGGATTGGATAATGTATAACTCCTGGCTGAGAGCTGGTAACTGACTGCAGGGACTCTTCTGCTCCATCTATAGGAAAATTCAAACAGGTGAATTCAAGCTGATTTTTGTTCTAACACAATTCCTGAGGGCTCACATGGGCAATTACTGAGTTGCAGATGTTGGCCATGACTAACAGATGAGGAGCAGCTAAGGACAACTTCCGACTTTCTTGTCTTGGTTCCATGCGTTCTGATCTCCACAGCAAGGTGCTAACCCTGTTTCTTCCACTAGGTTGTGAAATTTGCACTTAAGCTCCAAGGAGAGTTTGACTGAACTAAACGAGTCAGGTTAAACTAGTGTTGTTGTCTTTTGGTTGCCTGGGGCATGAAATGTCCTGTGCTGGGGCTGTCTACACCAACTCAATGGCTCTCCGAAAACAGATGCTGCCTTTAAAAAAACTGAAGTTTACTTTAGCCTTTGCTACAGGCAGGAAAACTCAGCTTTTTGATGGTGACCTATAAGATGAAGGACAAGAATACAGAAGTTTGGTGCTTCATCTTCAGCAAAGTTAGTGCATACTTCCTGGGAGATGGCCTTTCCTAGGAGTAGTCACTTCTGACTGTACCTGGTGAAGACTATTACTGCACACAAATTGCCACTGATATACATTCATTTGCTATTCATTCTCCACATGCATATTTTCTCCCCTCACTCTTGTGTACATACAAATTTTTTTTTTCCAGCAAGCAAGCCAGTCAAATAATAGCTCTGTACATACTTTTTTTTTTTAATAAATTGAAGTTTGGATCATGCTTATCTTCCTTTTAATAGGCTAGTAGAGTAGGAAAAGAGTACTCTGCAAATTAAGAACCAATATTTCACATTTTTCACACAAAATTTGACATCAATTATTTTGAACTTGTTCTTTATCTAAAAATGCCATTGAGTTCTGCTGTTGCACTCAGCAGCCATGTAACAAATACACTGTTGACTAGTTGTAGGTAGCCATGGCTATTTGCTGTTGAACTTTTAAGAGAGTGCTATTATATTCTACTTGCTTCCTGTAAGCAAATAACAACCTGCAGGAAAAAAAAACCAATGGTCCATGTGGCATTGTCCCTGTGGTTAAACTGTTTCTCCTCAGCTCCAACAGCACCACACACAGTTTGTGCTCCCACTCAGAGCTCAGTAACTATTTTTAGAACGCCCGCTGGATTTCGTGACTATTTTTGTTGTTAGAGAGCCATCTTGTGGTAGGTCTTATTAGTAATATGTAAAAAAAAAAAAATGCACAGCATATTACAGTTCAGAAATTGTTGTGTATAAAGACTCCGGTGGGTTTGCATCTTCCATGTATCCACCCTTCTCAAAGCTCCTTTTGAAATGGGAGTAAGCAAATCTCAAATTGCACTTCTGAGTCATAGCAGTATTTGTTAGGGACTAGGAAAAAGAACATATTTCTCTTCCTTAAAAAAAAAAAACCAAAGAAAACCAAACAAAAAAAAAACCCAAACACCTAAAAAGATTTGGAGCACAAACAAATAGCTAAATTTACATCACAGTTTTATCCCTTCCTAACACCCAATGTACTGATCAAAGCAAGAGGCAGGTGGTCTAGCTCTATTAATGAGATATATGATTTTTTGGAGCCACAAGACTTATAAAGTATCCTGGAGACCATTTAAATTCAAATAAAAATTTTTGTTACCGAAGCTATATAAAAAATTGTTTTCTAAAAATAGCAAAAGTGCACGTTGAAATGTCATCCAGGATGCTGACAAATTACAAGAGTTTTGCAGTGGTAGGACATTTGACATTACATTTCAAATTCCCATTTTCAAATCCGCAGTTAACTGAAAAAAGATCAACACAATTGAACTAGAGTCAATAAACCAAATCAGAAACATCTTTGTATTTTGTCAGATTCCTCCTTCCATAAGTTACAAATCCTTGCACACTGCTACATAACAAAATAATGCAGCATGCAAATATCACTGAGCTTCCAAAGAATCAGTGTTCAGAGGAAAGAAAAAAAAACAAGTACTTTGAAAAAACAGAATGCCTCTATGCATTGAAAATTCCCCCCTGCAGCTTTGAATGAGACCTTAACATTTTTTTTCTGTATATATATTTATAACTGTTCTCTTGTCCATTAATAAGCTGTAATTATCTATTGTCCTTTCATTGAAAGGAAAAAAGCACCATGTAGCCAAAGATCATTAGTGGCCCACCCTCTGCTATCAGTGAAGTCAATGAAAATGAAAAGGTAATTATAGAGGGTCTTTTGAGTAGCATATAATGATTAACATCTTTTCTAAAATAATTCGGCTTTAACTTGAAAAAAAAAAAAAAAAACAACCCCACAGTATTATGCAATTGCTTCTGCAGGACTTATTAGTTAATCTCCTATGCTCACCTTGTCTGATATTTGTTCCAGGTGGCCAATCAGCTTCCACTAAAAAAGTCACAGGATACGGACAACTTAAGAATCAACCGGGGAGGAGGAGAGAGGAAAGCCCGAGGAAAAAGAGTCAATGACAGGGTTAACCCTGAAGAACAGAATAGTCTGTACTAGATTAGAATATTTCCTTTGGAAGGGACCTACAGTGACCATCTAGTCTATCTGCCTAATGAGATAAACTGCTTCAGTGCACAGATTGGAGAGCAGGCAGGTGTGAGTCTCAGAACAATGCTGAATGCTTTTAGCCCAGACTCTCCCTAAGCAAGTAATGAACTTGGAAGAGAAGCTACGAACACAAGCTGCTGCTGGAAAGGTATACTCCTTTCTTTCAAATTCCCTAAGAGTTAGGAATCAACAAACTGAGCAGGGATATCTACAGACCTCATGCTGACATTGCCCTGTACCTTTCTGCAACTTTCAATCATATCTCCACATGCTTTTCATAGCATAGTTATGAAAAATTAAGACTAGTATTCTAGTAGTGCTGTTCCTACTGATAAAGTCACTTCCCTGTTTCCCTTTGCTCCTTCCTCCTAAAATATAGCCTTGTTTGATGTCACCTACACTGAACTTTCAGCTCTTCTTTGCATCACTCATCTACCAAGACAGAGTAGGCAAGATCCAATCCAATTGGAACCAGTTGGATCCAATGCAAATCAGACATGCCTGAGATGGCCCCTGAAGAGCTAGTCAGAATACAGTGGACAGCACAGCCAAAACCACATGCCAAAACCATGTAGCCCTGTTGAAGAATACTCAGCTGGCAAAGACTTTGCTGTGAACTGAAATGATTCCTAGTTATAGATGTGTCTTTTCTGAATCACAATTCTTCAGACTCTGTAATTGCATTTAATTAGGTAATGAGGTCCTCTCTGTAAAGCAACTTGTATTATACTCCCTGGTCGATCTTTATGTCATCTTTAAACCATCCAGACACAGATTCTGTATCATCATCTACACAATTGATTTTAAAAGGACTGTTGAAGTACTTTAATGACCCCTTTGGAACCTGCTCAAAGAACCCAGCTCTAACAAACTGGTATCAGCTACATTTCAAGACCTCTTCAATCCAACTTTAATTCTATATGGCATGCACACTGGTTGTCCCATGAGAATCATAACCTTTTTTTTTTTCCAGAATGTGCTTTATTATATCGAACTCACTGAAGAATTCCAACACTACCATATCAATACAACTGAACCCCAGTTCACTATGAAATAAATATGACTGTTTGGAAAGTTCTACTTTGCATGAAATAACACTTATTGACAGTTTTATTGTTAACAGAATTAACTTTTTTTTACTTTGTGTGGCTTGCTTTTTTTTTTTTTTACTTTGTATGGGATTTGAGCAAATAAGTAGATCCTAGTTTCCTTCTGTTTCTCTAAAACAGTGCTGGAAATCCTCACTGGCATATCCTCTGGTTTCCAAGTTAATTTGAAAATTAGTGTTATTTAATATTATTTCAAGAAATTAACAGCACATTAATTATTGATATAAATACATTTAATTTTAAAAGATGCTACTATATATTCTCCTTTCTGCCTTCCTTAGGTAGATTAAATGCTATGTCCCATCTGGAAAATGAGATGTTTGTTGTGGTGATCTTGTCATTACTGTCATAAAGAAGACACCTTCCCTACAAATAAAGGTCTCCTCCTTGTAACTTGGGCAACTATGTGATCAGACACAAGTGTGCTATTTACACACAAATTTCTAAACAGTGACATTCACTAAGCAGGTCCTTCGGTCAGGCTTGCCATGCATAGCTGAAAATAACGCCATTAAATGACTGATGGTTTTCAGGAATTTAGACTTTAAAGCTTTGACTCCACACAGCTGGTGACTGTGCACTGGGGCAAGCTCTGCCGCAGTGTCATTTCTGTACCCCTGACAAGATTGAAAGCCGTTTTTCTGGCAAATCTCTAGAGAAGGGAATGATCCAAGCCATTAGGGTGCTCCCCAAATCATTCTCATTTTTACAGCTGGGAAACAAAACGTGCACTACAAAGTAGTAACGTGGACCAGATGAGCTTGACACTTCCCACCTCCAGTACATAACATTTTAGTTTTGACTCTATTTAATGAATATTACACAGTGCTGCCATTATGAATTGTGGATGCCACAAGTCTCTGGCTCTGAAAAAGGAGAGGAAATCTGCAGCAGAGAAGATTTACTGGATGGCCCCAAACCTGGCAGTGGCTGTGAAAAACAAGGGTTTCAGAAACATGGACGGGAATATTGTGCCTGTTCCACACACCTGGTAGCAACCTACACTTCCCAGCCAGTGGTTAAAATGAAACACTGATAGATTTCCACTGTACTGAAATAACAGGTGGAAAAAACTAACCTCCCATTAGCTCAAATGGATTTGAGGTTTACCACTGAAAAATAGAACACTAAGAGTGTTTTGATTCATGTTAAATTTTCTGGATCATAACATCATTGTGGGATTTATAACTTGCACCTTGCAAATAAGGAGAGGGGAAAGCAAAAGCTGAACATGCAGGGGGTTCATGGTTTCTAAATTTTGCTTCAGAATCTTACCCATGCTCTTACCATGACATTGCTCCCTTGGGCTTTCTGTCACCCAAATATATGTTCTCTTATGACAATCTTAACATGAATATAGATAGATAGAAAGATAGATAATCTTACAGAAGTGATATTTTATTAGAGAGATATTTTATAGAAGTGATGAATCTCCTCACCTAGACTAGTAATTTTCTTTATTGCATTGTTTATTCAAGCATTACTTTTTTTTCCAGACCTTGAAAATAATGTGGGTACAGCTTCATTCTTAGAGACATTTCACTGACATGATGAGAACAATTGTACATTAAATTTTTTATTTCAATCTTTCCAAAACTTTTGATAATGCTTAGTTCTGCTTTTTAATATTAGTTTCACATCTTTATTACTCTTCCTACTGAAAAAATGGTCTACTTGAATCAAAGGAAAAATGAAATTTCATCTCTTCTTCATTAGAAAAGAGAAAGTGGTATCAAACACACATAATAACCTGGCTTTCTGCATACTGCCTATTTTACTTCAATGTTTCATTTATCATACTATGCTAATATAGACAAACTATCAATGTTCCTTAATTCTATTTCTTGTCCTATATTTATTTCCAAACTAGCCATAGAACCACAGAATGTCCTGAGTTGGAAGTGGCCCACAAGGATCGTTGAAGTCCAGCTCCTGTGCTCCATAAGACACCCCAAGAGTCATACCCTGTGCCTGAGAGCATTGTCCAAATGTTTCTTGGACTCTGTCAGGCTGGTGCTGTGACCACTTCCCTGGGGAGCCTGTTCCAGTGTCCAGCCACCCGCTCTGTGAAGAACTTTTTCCTGATATCCAACCTAAACTTCCACTGACACAACTTCAGGCCATTCCCTCAGTTCCGTCACTGGTCAGCACAGAGCAGAGATCCGTGCCCGCCCACCCTCTTCCCCTCACCAGGAAGGTGTAACTGCAATGAGGCGTTCCCTCAGCCTCTTCTCCAGACTGAACAGCCCAAGTGACCTCAGTCACTCCTCATGCAGCTTCCCCTCAAGGCCCTTCACCATCCTTTTGACCCTCCTCCGGATGCTCTGTAAGAGCTCAGTGTCTTTCCTATATTGTTGCTCCCAAAACTGCACTCAGTACTTGAGGTGAGGCCACCCGTTTGCAGAGCAGAGCGGGGCAGGACAATCCCCTCCCATGCCTGGCTTGCAACGGGCCCCAAGGACACAGCTGGCTCTCTTTGCTGCCAGGGCACTGTTGACTCATGTTCAACTTGCCACAGGGCAAGAATTCGAAGTTCCTCTCCATGGCACTGCTCTTCCACCTCTCAATCCCCAGGCTGTACATTCATCCAGGGTGCTCCAGCTGCAGAATCCAGCACTTATCCTTGTTCAACTTCATATGTTTGGTGTTAAACTCCATACAGCAGTCCATCTTGCAGAACACAGAAATACAGGTTTGTCAAACACAGCAAAACCACAATTGTTCCCATGAAATTTGATGCAGCCATGAGCTTCCATTTGTATGTGGATAGGTGACTCACATGCTGTGATTGCTGTTGGCATTTCATTCTTAAGCATTATTTACAATTATCCTGGACAGGCTTGTTTAAAGCTAGAGATCTGCATTATTTTTTCTGTTATAACCATGCAGAAAAAAATATTCTTCTGCTCCCATCTGTCCTTAATCTGCAGTTGCATGTACAGAATTAGCAGGTAATGAAATATATTAGGAAGGATTAATTGTTAACTGTAAGAAACTAGCTCTTCCCACGTTGTTTACAAGACAATAGTTGCATTTAAGATGGCAACGAGTATCAGAGCTAAAGTGAGATTATAAACTTTTAAGTGAACCTTAATTACATTTTTCAATTTTCAGTAATTGCTGGATAGTAAATCCCTCCTATGCCTGTCAGACTAGAATATGAGAGGCCTTTTTGTGTTCTCCTTTCTTAAAACACTGGAAAGGCTTTTTGCAGTATTTTCTTGATACCTTTTATTCACCATGTCAAAAACTGAGGGCTCAAAACTAAGTGGCCAAGGAAATGCTTCTCTTAATTACACAACATAACCCCTCTACCATATTTTTAGTTTTATTCTCAGTTATTTGGATTACAGTGGGAAGCAAAAGGCCTCCAATTCAGTTTGATACTATGAATAATTCACATAATTCCTCTAACTCACTATAAAAGAGACTAACATTTGCTGCAGTGAACAGGCAGCATCTAGTGGTCTTGAAATGCATAAACAGATCACTTTCTTAACAGTAATTTCTGACTTTCTCTAGGATCTAGATCTTTATCTAGAGTGAATTTAGTATTTCACAGACAAATACAAGCAAGAAAAAACTTCTGAGGTTTTAAAAGTCATAGCTTTCAATAAAGGCAACCCATAGAAAGACTGCATACTTTATGGAAAAATCTACTACTCCTTGTAGTAAACAAAGTATTTTAATGTCTTCATCTAAGTGTAATTCTTCCATATTTAAATCAAAGCCTTCAAGTTAATCACAATAATTAGCAATATTGATTATCAAACCTCAGAGTTTATTTCTCTTTAAATGAATCAAAAATTTGAAAACTATTTAACAATAGCTCTCTGAAAATGCTAAGAAAAGGGCAGAATTAAAAGTAAGGAGAAAACCTGGTCAGTCAAGTTTATTATAACAACCTGAGCTCCATAAGATTGCATACTTTGAGGGTTTGTTTCACATTTTATCATACTACTGTAGTCAGAGATTATTGGATCATTACTTTTAGTTTTAATTTAAGAATTTGTTTGTAGGTCTATTTACCTTCAGAATTTATTTTTTGCACTCTACCAAGTTTCTCATTTCAATAGCAAATATATTTTACTTGAACCGTTGCTGGAAACAAGACTGAGGTAGATATGCTTGCATCAGGAAAATTGCTCTGTAATTTTTTAGTGTACTTCAGAACTTTATTGAGAACTTCAACAACAACAACAACAACAACAAAAACCACCAAAAAAGTGCACCAGTTTGATTCCATAGATGTCAATGAACATTTTTCTGTGAACCAAGGAATTCAGCAAAATACAGTCATAAGACAGCCTTCCACTAGGAGCTGCTTATCTTCACAGGACAGACCAGAGCTCCTTTGGCAGACCACACAAACCCATGGCAATAGCTAAAGGGTATTAGGTGTTCTGCATCCCCAAATTTGTTAAAATATGAGGGCTAAGTGAGTGCCTGCTTCTCCTGCTTACTTCCTTCCAGTTCTCCCATCAGTCCCTGCATATGGAGAAGTTAATCCAGTTTCCAAGATGTGGAAAACTGTTCACTCCTGCCTGAAGAAAGGCATGAATTACATGTGTAAAGTTATTCTCTATATACAAGATGTGTCAAAGGAAAACCTACTCAGAAGTGACAGTGATCAGAATGTAGCCTATTAACCCTTACACTTATGGTGCTAGTAAGAAAGTCCCTCCCTCACATAAAATCCTTTTATTGTCTTTGTTCAAATCCAAACTCCACACTGAAATCAATGAGAAGACTGACTTGAAATTGATAGTACAATAAAGAATTTTCAAAGTTGTTTACAGTAGGACTTTTCCTAATTTTTATTTGCTTTCTTTTTGGATTTAGTCATACTCAATTTGACATGTTGACACTGGATGCTAAATATCCCACGAATGTAAGGAATCTCTCAAAAATGAGACTAATATGGATGAAATAACACTAATATTGAATTATAAGGGGAAAAACACACTAAGGAAATATAGCAGGGTGTGATGTCACTCAAAATTGCTATTTTTCAAATCTCAAAATGGGCTATAGGCCTAGGTAAAAGTTTCTTTCAGTTCACTCACATAATAAATAAAATATTCAAGCCTAGAAAGGAAAAAAACATTAAAAAGGAGGTTTCTTGCTCAGAATAAAAGTGGTTCTGAGAGTACGTGTAAAACTCAAATGCAAATCACAGTTGACCACTGAACAGCAAGGGAAAATATTCAGAGTTGATGAAGGTTCTGAAAACGGGACAAAAAAGGTAATTGTTTCTTTTTAAAAAAAATTTAGAAGAGGAAAAACAGAAGTTGCAGACAGACATCTTTTCACACGCTATGAGGAGCAATGAGGCTAACAAAAGCCACTGAGTTAATTTATATTTGATAAGAGATTGTCTTAGGATATTAATCTGGGGAGGAGAATCTGCATTTTGCTAGGCACCTTGAAAAAGCTCTAGAAAACTCTGAGCTCTCTGGGAAAGAAAGACGTTAGCTATACACCTGTGCTTAGCATTTCTTCCAATGTAGGTCAAGACTACCATTTCTTGCATCACTCTTCTGAAGCGCTATAAATTTTCCAATGTACCATAGCAGAAGCCTTTGAAATCCAACTTTTAGACCACTCCAGCATCATAAGCTTCTAGTCCCTGTCTTGTGTTCATTTTGACTGCCATTGGCTTACAAATCTTCTTGTCACCCTTTCTAAAACAGTATATTCCAAGCAGCTTATGAAGGAAATCCTCAAGATTTAACACATGAAATAACCATTCAAAATTTTTCCAGTCAGTCTCAGAGAGTACACTGCCAAAAGTACCAAGGCCTCAGTTTCCCACCTGTAACATGGACACGGTGGTATCCCTTTAGATGTGTACTGAAAAGATTAATAAATTGTAGTAGTAACATAGCTCAGATGTGATGGCATAAGTATCACAGAACAGCCTGTGAGAAAGACTGATTAAAGAGACATTCAAATTAGTAGAATCGTGCCAACATATATAATCAGTAGAATCTTGCCAACATACATACATAAGAATATACTGATATTACTGTATAAAAAGTTTTGGTGAAGCTGTATAACTTTTATGGCTATTCTGGCCTGCACTTCAACCCACTTGTAAACACAAATAAAAGATTAACAAAACCCCCCAATCACTACTACTGTTGTAGTCAATTGAATAGCAAGAGTTCCTTCCACTGGAAGAGAGACCAGCCGGTCAATATTCCATCAATATCCTTTAAGCTTAGAGACATTGGGTTTGACAGCCAGGGGAGCTGATCTATTCAACCAGCCCTGCTCTACCCCTCCTTTCTCCAAAGGAATACTTCACGTATTTTCTTTAAATAATTCTCTTGAAATAAATTCCACCTGGATCAAATCTAGAAGAGCAGAAGATGTAACAGAAGGCAAAAAAAAAAAAAATCTTCATGAAAAGAAAGAGTTTAGGCCTGGGGCATGACAGATGACATATAGAGGATATGTACTAAAGGCTGGAAATTCAATGTATTGACACAAAGTGACATCTCCAGACAGCTCCCCACATTGAAGCAAGCCTACCTTCACATCCCTAAACATAAACACGTGTTGGCTGCCCTAAGAGTGTCTAGGATGCAGAGGAGGGATGGAAATTTTAGCTACAGTTTGCCCTAAGAGCACAGCTGAATCATGTATTAAAACAGCCCTTCTTCCCATGCATGCGCTTATTAATAAAATGAGAAGTTTAGGGGTTTGGGGACCTTTTTTCCCTTTTGTTTCTTTACTTTTCAAGAAGATTGAAGCTGTTTCTCTATTTCATCCCTGCTGCTGTAGCAACCCTGTGAGTTCTGCTCCAACCTTTTTTCTGCTGGCCAATACCAATTTAATTTGTAATGAAAACATTGCAACTCAGACTACACTACCTACTAGCACATCGATTATTTTTCACCAAACAATTACAAGGAAATCAAAATCCCATCTCTTTCTCTGTTTTTTGAGCTAGTTTTTGATTGGGAGGTTTTATTCATCTTTTATTTGTGTTTACAAGTAAGTTGAAGTGCAGGCCAGGATATTCATAAAAGCTGTACAGCTTCACCAAAACTTTTTATACAGTAATATCAGTATATTCTTATGTATGTATGTTGGTAAGATTCTACTGAGGCACATACATTTAATACCTCATATAAACAGGCTCCCATTTAGGGAAAGTGTATGAACAATACCAATATAAATCTCTATAAAACTAAGAGCAGTTACATAGTGAATGGTAACAGATGCTGAAGGAAAGGTCTGGATGCCAGGAACTAGCTAACATGAAAAATACATGCATGCTGACTGAGATGACCCCACCAAATAGCCAAAGAGATAAAAACGAATGGCAATGGCTGGCAACAGACTGGAGGCACAAAGGAATTCACTTCATATTTGTGGGTTCTCTGCAGCTGTGGACTGATCAGGAGAAAGCCCTTCTGCTGAACAAATGATACAAACCACTCAAGGCTATGCAATTGAAGCCTGGTATTCACAGATCAGTTAATTTAATGAAGGACTGAAAATTTCAATGTCGGTGAATATCTGCGTACAGGTACAGGAATGGGGTGTTTGAAAGTGAATTGGTAGCACACAAATTAACAGGTGGAACTGAGGCTACTCTAATGACCAATAATGAACGTGCAGGAACAGTCTACAACATACCTAGCAGCCTGCACCCTTTAGGAGGAGCAGAGCAGTCTTGAGGATCTATCGGAGTCAGAAATATGGAAGAACATTACAATTCTAGAGGATGGACTCTAGAGATTAAAAAAACCCAACTCAAACCAAAAAGCTGATCTTGTTATGATGCTGTACTCACTACATTAATTCACTCTCAGTGATGAGTTGCCCCTTCAAATACCTAATTATAGCATAACATATAATCAAGTAAGGAGAGGGTGGGGTGAGTGTAATGCACAGGAAGTGCTGGGATTGGTATTGTTTTTGTTTTGTTTGTTTTAAGGTTTAGACCATTCTCCTGCTTGAAGAACTGCCAGTTTTTCTTGTGATGAAAATTAGTGGCAATTAAGACAACTTAAATTGGTTCTAGTTCTCATTTTGTGTGTGTGGGTTTTTTATTTGCTTATTTGTTTTTTTGATTGTTTTTTCTATTTTTGTTTGTTTTTTGTTCTTGGAAACTTAGCCTCACTATCACATAGCCTCACTTGGTCAAGAAAACTAGCTGTTGAGAAAGTCATTCCTGTACAGCATTGGTTTCCTAAATGTACCCCCAAATTTACATTCCCTTGACAAATTTTCTTAGCTTACAAACGGTAGTGAGAATCTAGAAAATGGGACTTAATGTTCTCACATCTCCACCAGCTTTGGCTGTCGGTGCCTCTCATGTTCATAGTGCTTTATCCTACCTGTACATTTCGGATTCTCTCAAGACCATGAACGCCTCCTATGTCTGGAAGAGAGGCTGTGATGCCTCAGCCCTGCAAGTGCTCGAAGCCAAGTTAGATGGAACTCTGAGCAACCTGGTCTAGTGAAAGTTGTGCCTGCCCATAGCAGTGTGATTGGAATTAGATGATCTTGAAGGTCCCTTTCAACCCAGGCCATTCTATGATTCTGCACCCTTTGCTGCCAGCTGTGCCTGAAAAATCTGTATTCTCTGAACCCTAGGTCCTCAGAGCTGGGAGAGATAGAGATTTCCTCAAAAAATACAATGAGCAATGCTCATCCTGATCATTTTTCCCTCATACGATTATTAGTATTACATTAAGTATTGCATTACTTCCTCTACAGCCATAGTTTCCTTTGCTTGGAATTTGAACAACTGAGCTGGCACAGGCGGTTGTTATGAAAAAGTCGGTGCCCAGGAGCAAGCGGGTAGCAGGTTCAGAAATCTGACAGTGAAATCCATTCCTGGATGTCCCCAGACCTGTGTGTGCCACCACACACAGGGAGTCTACCCAGGGCTGAGGTCTGCTTGACTGCCTGAAGGTAAATTTAGGTGACACAAAATTAGACAATCACAAAATCAAGAATTCCAGAATAGGTCATGTAGGGATGGTCCACAGTGGGTCATCTGGTCCAACCTCCCTGCTCAAGCAGGGTCATCCTAGAGCACAGTGCATAGGATTGTGTCCAGAGGGGTCTTGATTACCTCCAGTGAGGGAGACTCCACATGCCTCTGGGCAACCTGTTCCAGTGCACGGTCACTGCACAGTGAAAAAGTTCTTCCCCGTGTTCAGGCGGAACTTTCTTTGCATCCGCTTCCCTCGTTGCCTCTTGTCCTATTTCTCGGCACCACGGAGAAGAGCCTGATCTTCTTGGGACCATATTTATCTACACCCTCTCAGTCGTCTCTTCTTGAGGCTAAACAAGACCAATTCCCTCAGCCTTTCCCCGTCAGAGCAATGCTCCAATCCCGCAGCGAGGACGGAGAGCCCGCCGTCCCGGCAGAGGCCGCTCTCCTTGGCAGCTGAAAATCGGGCTGCGCAGCGCCGGAGCGCACCGCGGCTCAGGCCGGGCGGGGGCCGCGGCAAGGCTGAGCGCCCCGGGCCG
>WBMY01008937.1:475867-528144 GCA_013397315.1 Donacobius atricapilla
CCCCGGCCCCTGTCCCGCCTTTCCCCGGGTGCGGGCCCGCTCCCCGCTTGCCAGGCAGTCCCTCCCAGAGCCGGCCCCGCTGCGGGGCGCGCCGCGGGCCCCGGCCCCTTCCCGCCCAGGGCAGCGGGCTTGGGTCTCCCCGGGTGGGCTCCTCGGCCGGCGGAAGCTCGGGGTCTTGACTGGTGCCGGACTGCAACGGCGCTTATTGGAAAGATCCTGCGTATCCTAGTCGGCTTTGCGAGTTCTGAGAAGCTGCTGGCTGTCCTATTTCAGCCTTGCTAACGGCAAATAGTTTAGAAAAATAGGCACGGTTGGTTTTATGTGCTTAAGTCTTAGATGTTGCGTGTAAGAAGACAGAAGTATTTCAGGAGTTGAGAAGTTGCAGTGTGTATTCTGTGTACTCTTCCAGTGTATTATTCAAGTACTCTTCCAGACTGCAGTCAGATTAACTCCAGATGGCTGCTATGGTTTCGTGAAGAACCCCCCTGTGATTTTAGATCCCAGGTTAATGTTTTGTTTCTTGAGAACACTGTGTTTGCGTGTTTGGCTCTTTATACAACTAACTAGAGAGCAGGCTCCTAGTTCTGTAGTGTGCTGTCTTATTCATGGTTCAGTCATCTCTGCAGGTCTTGGAGGTAATTTAATGCCTGCTGTCTTTTAATACACAAGTGTGTAAAGGGAGGAAAACAAGCTAGTTTGTGTTGTTATTAGAGTCCTATCCTTGGAGTTGAACTCTTCAGAATTGCAGCAAGGTGGTTGTTAAGGTCTGTGTCACTGGAAAATATGTATGCTTAGCTTAATTGTAGCTTGGAATGTGAGGGAATTTATAGCATCTGATGAAAAGTGTATTGCCTTTTAGAAGCTGTTATTACTATCCAAAATGATCTTCCTGTAACAAAATGATGTACAGTTACTCATACTTTTGTTTTAATGTGTTTTACCAGTTATTTAATGCTTTCCTAGGCTAAGAATCCAGATGTGGTAGTGCAGATTAGCACTGTTATGTTGATAAAGTTTTTGGTTTGAAGCTGGCCACTTAACCTTGTAGAAGTTAGAAAGACACTGATAGCCTATCAGAGGCATTAATCCTCAAGGGATGTGTTGTTGTGAAGAAATATTGATGGCTTGTCTAGATGAACAGATTCATTGAATTTATGGTACAACTGAAGTACAATTAATAGAGAAATGTATTCTTTATAAATTCTCCAGGTCTAGACAGTGATTATAACTCTCCTGCATTTTCTTTAGGTTGACCCACATTAAGGGTTCCATCAAGTCTGTGCTGCTCTCTGTAACTGGGGTTAGTTTCCTGCTGTGAATCTTGGGAAGTGAGGGGAGGTGGTCTAGACCCCTGTCCAGACTTCCAGGCTGGTGCCTTTTGAACAAAACTGATTTCCTAAATTACTGAGATAGTGTTTTTAGCAGAGAAGCTTCCTTATTTTAGGGAAGAAACAGGAAATAAGTAGTGATAAGCTGCTAGACAGAAGGTTACATAATGTTTGTTGTACAAAACGTGCCAACATAAAGCAGCATAGGAAAATCAACTTCTGCCAAAATACGTGTGGAAGGACTTGATAGTAATGGCATTCTTTCAAGGTCCTCAGACTAAGCTTGAGAGCTGTTGAGATTCCCCCAGATCTTTTGACTAGTAAATGAAAGAGCTTCTCTCAGTCCGCTCATACTCTGCTTTTTTTGCACTATAAAATAAGAAAAAGTAACCTCTGCTAGTTACATTTGATATAGATTGAAAATAACCCACCCTCCAAAACAACCTGAGTTCAGCCTCTAGTACACAGTTGACATCATAAAGCTCTTCCTTTGTAATCGCTTAACTGCAGTGGTTTTCAACAATTTGCAGGTGGAGAATGTGTTTTGAAACATCAGTGAGAATGCTGTGATTGATGCACTTACGTAAACTGAATGTACCTTGAGATTAAATTTGAAAAGGCCATGTAACCAACCAAGAACCTGCATGTTGTTGTATGTACCTTACATTAGCAAAGCTGTATTTAAAATGGAATGCTAGAATAAGTATTTTCTTCCTTACCTTGATATTAATGGTCTCAACCTTAATGTCATGCTTTTATACTAAAACCTGTGGACGTATAGGACAAAAAGAACAACATTTAGCATCTTAAGCTTTTGTATGAAAGCAGGACTTTCCTCCAACAGTGGCTGAATTGCAATGTCCAAAGACCTTTTCTGTCCCTAAGTGCTGATAATAGTGGCATGTTATTGAAAAGTGGAGCATTTCTGTAGAAAAAGAAAGGTGTAGATTCAATTAAGAAAGATACAGTATTTACATGCTAATTTAAGAAGACTACATTGCCAAATTGGTAAAGAAAATTCTGTAATGTAAACACATCAACATGTCTTCAGTCTCAGCTCAGAACTTCTTTGAAAGTGTTCAAAAATAGCTTGGCAGATTTCAGCACATTATTCATAACAGCACACAATGTGCTGTTGATCTAAAATTCTTTTGATGTATTTATTTTGGGCATTAAATTAGTTGCATGGAATATTGTGTCTCCTTAAATCTGCTATTTACATAGCACTGAGAATTCCCAATATGCTCAAATATTTACTGATTTTTGAAAAATGTAAAATTACTCTCTCCATGCCAGTGTTAAAGCCACTGTCTTTCTATAATGGAATAATCACTTGTTCAGGGGTAATATTTGGGTCATATTAGCTTTGTCAACAAGCATTTATCTACACTTTTTCTTTTAACGTAAAATTTGCTCTCCATTTGTTTTTTGTTGCCTGCATTATTCACACAGGAGCAGAAGCCAAAGCCATCACTTGAAGGTTTTCCAGACTTGGCAATTTAAAAAAGTGATTTTTCCAAGGGTAGTAAATAAATACATTGCCACATTTGTAAGAAGATTTAAGCGTGGAGGTGAAGAAACAGTGTTTGCCTCCGTTTCTTCCACCCCCTTGTCCCACCTCAACTAGTTCTTATCCTGAAAGAAATACATCCTAATTCAGATCTCCATAGTCATGATGTTAAATTTATATATTAATTTTTTTTAATGGTGCTATCTCAACCTGTATTTCATCAGAGTCCCTTTATTAAAAATTCAGTGGATACTGTTCTCTTCACAGTGTCTGTCCAGCTACTGCTCAATCTCATGGTTGTACATCCTACCTAATCCATCAATTCTTAGTTCATTCCTAGTCTCCCTGCTGTTTTTCTTCCATAACAGGTCTACAGAATTCCTACACTCAGCAGTATTTCCTGTCGATCTAATTTTTCTGCAGACATGACATTTCCCTCTGGGTTTTATTCTCTGAACCTGAGGTTTCTGCGCTCCCAAACATGAGGCCCTGCGCTGACTCACCTCTTAGGATGCTGATTGTCTTCGTCCCTCAAATCAACTTGGGCTCCTCAGCTTTTCTTTTACATGCTGGCTCAGTATGTAAAGTCTCTTGAGACCTCTTCTTATCCTTCAGCTCTTTTCCACCAGCTCTAAAATCATCCCAGGAAAGAGGCCTTGCCCTTGATAATGCCAGTGCAGTTTATGTGCCTTGTGCACTGCTGGCTGTTTTAGCAGCTGTTCATAGGAAACCAAAGTATCACTTGTAGTAAACACTAAAACTTCCTTCTGTCCTCATTTACAAGCAAAATAATAGTGAGGTTTGTAATGGGAAGGTTTGTTGTGGATCAAGATGGGAATTAAGTGACCTGTGATCTGTTCTGGGCTAATTGTAGCCTCAGGGATCCAGATCAGTGGCATGTAAAAGCAAGACTCCTTTGACTTCGCAGAAATGCTCTTTGACCTTCTTTCACCTTCAAGTGAAATAGTATGGAAGTCAGAAACTCCTGAGATTTACAGAGGTCCATAGCTTTTCCTTCCAAGTAAAATTGTTCCTATTATTTATTTTTAAATACTGTGCAAAATTCCAAGTGTCCATCAAATAAACAATAGCAATAGTGAAAACTTCAGCTTTGTCTTCTATCAGAATGCTCTTAAGTAAGGAAACTTCTTTGATTTACAGACATTTCTATATGGTATACAAATATATACATATATACCTTTTTCTATGTATGTATACATATGTTTGGGGTTTCTGTCGCAATTCAAACCTGTCTTCATTCTCTTTATCCTTAAAAAATGTGGGCTAACAACATAAATGTTCCGTTTCATTCCCATAAGCTTGTCATATAACATAATGATTTTCACTTCAAAGTATCAGACTATTCACTTTTAAAGTATCTGTCATTTTTCAGAACAGCCCTTGAAGTTACTCCTCAGTCTTTTTAGTTATTTAATCAGTATTCTCTCATTGTAAACATAGTATGTGGCTTACTAATAATTTCATATTTTTTTCAGTAAGTCAAATCTATGGCTTAAAAATAAATGTAATTTGATGTAATCTGAGATGAAGAATTTATATAAAATTTTCAGAAAATCATCCTGGGTCAACTGAAAGAACATTCATTTCTTCGATACACTTCTGTGTGCCTGTGGGCTCTCTGACAAGTGTAATTCATTATAATTTTTCTTTAAAGATTGTTCCTCCCCTTCAGTAAGATGGCACTGAAAGCTTACTTGGTGTGGGGAGAGGGGAGAAAGAGTAGAAATAGATGTTTATTAGTTTACCACATCATGACAGAGTAACAGTAAGATGTTCTTTCTTTAATCAAGAAACAGCTCTTAACTCAACATGAGAAATTTCTGCAGTTATATAAAAAAAAGGGAAGTTTTGATGAGGGATAAGTATTCTGTGGGAATTTACTGTTCTTGCTTTTGCATATCCAGGGTGTTAATACATCTGGTTTTGTGCGTTGGCTTTTTGACTAGTGCAGAATAGCGTAAATAAACCATACCAATACCTTATTAATGGTGTGCTGCAGTTTCTTGCCAAACTATAAACAGAGAGGAGCAGGAGGCTGGTAACCCGCAGAGAAAAACAGTTTTGTCTTACACAAAACCTGAAGATAATCAAGGAGCATGTATGAACCTCCTTGTTTGGCTTTGGAGGTGCGAGTTATGACAGAAGCCTGTGTCCCCTGGAAGCTGCTTTTTACTTTTAGGAGCAGTGTAGTCACTTGTAATAGACAACACAGAGACTCCAGCAAGTGAAAACACCTGGCCAGACATTGTTTGCCCCAGATGTGTCAAGTGAGTGTATTTTACAGCATTTGGTATAGTCAGCAATGGTTTGCTATGCATAATCATTTGAATCCTCATAAGTGAACAAAACCGTTATTTAAAACAGGAAAAGGTAGGTAGACAATACAAATTATTGGGATTTAGGAATAAGGTTTTGTGGAGGTATGGAGTTTTTAATTAACAAGAGGTTACAAGGAAGAGTGAATTTAAAATTGAGCTTTGTTTTTTTCACTTGTAAACTAGATGTTAACTTCAGCCGATATAAGTATTCAGGCACTGGATTACATCAACACTACAGGGACTGTCAGAGTCCCTAGTCAGGACATATATGAGAATACACAAATAAAACAACAGGCACAGTGAAGAGGCCACTTGAATGGTGTCAAATGGGGAGTTAGGTTTGCAAGGAGAGTGGAATGCAGCTGTCAGACTCAGTCTGTGCTGTGAACAGCTGACCGTGTCATTAACAAAGAAAAAAATGAAAATAGGGCCATATGATTCTCAGGGACTTCTGGAAGTTGGTTAGCTACACTTTTACAACTTCTGCTGATATCTCGAGGAGGGGGAAATTTGATACCCAAAACAAAATGCTTATAGGTTCTGCCTTCTAAAAATCTGGATATTGTTGCTCATGAAATAACCTTTCTTTTTCCATTCAGTTTTCCCTTCAGGTCAGGTAGTTGTTGACCAGTAGCTCAGTGTGTTTCTTTGTTTCATAATCAGAAATTTGAAAAGAAGTCTTGTTCATGAAACCACAGAGAGACTTACTGCTTCCAATTTCCTTTTCCACCTCATTCTGTTTTCCAGCATTTTGGTACATGCTTTGAACTTAGTATCCTAAATAGAGTCAAAAGCCTAGGTTTTCTGAAAGGCCTTATGATTTTATTGTCCACAAGAATGTAAAGAAATGGTGATTTCCTTCTTTCTCACTGAATTGAGAAGTACCAAACATCTGAAATGTTTAGCAGCTGTATATTGGACATTCAAAAAAAAAAAAAATCATTTGACTACACCTTCAATATTTACTCACTGTATGTATATTACACATAAGAAAAAGAAAATTGGTGTCTGTTTCATCCTAGTCTGTAGCCCAGTTGCCAGTTGAGGTATGGGTACATTTTTATTTTAGGCACACATTCTCAAATGTCTGCATGTTAATCGTTCTAGAATTACGTGCTTGAAGCTCTATTGGCAGTGTACTTTACCTGCCTCTAAAATAATCCCTAAACATACTTATATCTGACTTAGCACTAAATGATTCCAAATTTCTTCTTCAAAATTTTTAAATTTGTAACGTGCACTTTGAAATAGGCATTTCCACTTTGGTGTGGTTTAAAAACGAACTGCTTGCCCTAGAATTCTATTAAAATAAGACAAAATGATTTTGGGTATTTTTTCCTGGTAACAGTTTCTGTAACCTTTTCCTGTCCTCCCTGTGTACCATTTGTTGTTGGTTGCTTCCCCCCCACCTCAAGCAAGACTATAGAAATCAGAAGGCATGGTCTTGAGCACCTTTTCATTGACTTTGGCAGTTTTGGGATAGGTCTAAGTATTGTTTGAGCGACAAACCAGGACTGATAAAGATGGTTGTTACCTCAAAACTCATGTGACCTCAGTTGTCAAATGTAGCATAAGTAAGAAAATTTTGTTGCATAATGCTGTCAGATGTCTAAATTCAATAACCAGTCATAGCCTTCAAATTAATATGACTGTTTTAAGGGTTAATTGCTATATTACCTCTGAATTTTTAAACTGTGTTTCTTTAAGCATGGTCTGATTATCTTTCACTGATTGAATTACTTTGATGCAAATCACTAACAGGCCTCTGAAAATTGAATCCATTGGAATTGATTTTAGTTAGAGGGGGTTTTTTGTGCTCTATTTACATCTGTTTTCCCGGCTCTTCCATTAACTTTGTTATGAGGAAATCTTGTCCAATGAAAGGTCACTCTGTGTGCATTAAGCAAAACTGTTTCCACTTTCTTTTTCTGTCTCTTATGAAAGGAAATTAAAAATTGCAAATCTAAACATAAAATGCATAATAAGAAATTTCTTGGCTATTTTATTTCTAAACAAGTACTCTTAACTTTAAAGAGAAAGGCTGCACCTAGTGCAGTTGTGCACACAGTTGTGTGTATCTCATTTTGTGCTTTAGCAGATAACCTCTAGTTCCTGTTTGGGGTGAGAAATTAGTGTTCTGTAGTCAGTTCTGGGCTGGGCTTCATTTTTGTAGAATTTCAGTCTCAAGTTTGAAATAGTCTCAATTTGGTCCATTGACAAGAGATGTCATCATCAGTGACTTGCCCTTACCTGGAATTTCATTAGTGCACTTCTCTTTTGAGTCTCTGTTCCCTTGGTCTTAAGGCTGTTTAGTTTTGAAAAGAGTGCAGACAGGTTGTTTGGCTGTATGTTTAATATACTTTTAAACTCTTCTATTCCTGGTAGCTCTTTGTTTTTCCTGAGGAGGCATAGCTTCAGTTGAGCCCATGTTGTAATAGATGTTGTTCTTTGCGTGAAGTGTGTTTTGCATCCAAAGTTCATTTGCTGCTAACAGCAAGAGTGCACATTAAATAAAATGTTCCGAATCCTTAACTTAGGTTGCATACACCAGGTTAGTGATCTGTCCTTAATGCCTTATTTGACATATATCTAACCTGTGGGGAGAGGAGATACTCCTTGGCAGATTTAAGTTGTAAGGCAAGCTCAATCAGTGTACTTTCAAATGCTTAAATAAATGCAAAATCGGAAACACAAACCAGAGGCTGAGATCTGTATTTTTGTGCCTTTTACATTAGTAAAATGTTTTATATCAGTAAATGGAGGATGTTTGCTTGGACTCCTGAAAAAGGCCTTTCCAGCAAAAAGTGAGGGTCAAAATGTGACATCCAAAACACATACAATTTTAATCCATAAAATCCATAGAAAGAGAGATGGTGATTTGGATTTACTTGTTGTCTGAGTGTAATAATTTTGGAAAATTATTGATTGCCTATTGTTCATGCAACCCTGATATATACAGACAAGGTTTTTAATGGGAGGGGAGATGGTAATAAGCCTTTTGGTTCCCCTTACATCACTGTGACCTGGCAAACGGCACGCTTCAGTAGGGTCATAAGCACATGCGCTTGTTGGATTTCCTGCCTGGTGTTTATTTTGTTATTCACTGACAACAAATTAGCCAGAAGGTGTTTAAATGCAAGCTAGGTAGCATGCAAACCACTGATAGTTTGCTGGTGTTGTAGCAGCTAAAGAGAGTATTTTTAAATCTTTTCTTTTTATAAGATGTGGTATTCATATTTCATGCAGTTGTCAACAGTAATTGTTGATTCTTCTGTTTTATTGAACTATATATAAAAACATGCCAGAGTAATTGTATGGATAGCAAAACTTTTCATTTAGGTATTTTCATTAACATATGTCAAGCTTAATAATTTCTTTCATTGACCTTTTTCTTAACTCAATGCAATATTTGAAATTGAAGTGGAAAACGAATTATTGTGTTGTTGTTTTAATTGAATTACTACCTTGCATGTAAACTCGAAGCACTGGCTTTGGCAGTCTATGCTGAAACATGCTAATGAAACCTGACAGGCTTAGGAATTTGTTTCTTTGTGTGCAAAAGGAAAGTTGCCAGGTTTTTTCCTTCAGTATTGGCAGACATGAAGCTTTTGGTATTGTGTTGATGCTTGCAGAGCATTACTAATTATAAAAAGTAGTTGAGCAACCTTTGCAGAGTTCTGGCACTCTGTCTGACTTAAGTGTTAAATGATTCAAACAATTCTGTAGAAGATTTTGCCTCCTTTTCCAAAACTGTTACTTGTTTGTATTATTCCTTGCAAAATTTCACAGTAGGGAACTGTCTCATGGTATGACTTTGATATAATTAATAGAAAGATCTGCCTTTAAAGTAAGAATGCTGTTGACATATTATTTATTTTGAAACCATCTCTTTAATATATAGGCTTTTTTCTACTTAATTTTATTCATATATTGTGCCTTCTAGTCCCAGGAAGTTCCATGTTGAAAACATGGTTTATTTCAATAGTAGAATTTTCTCTCCATAGTTAATTATTTTCATTTTTAAAAATATAACAAAAGCTTTTTTGTTTTTTGGTTTGTATAAGACAGCAGTGGTTTGTATAAACCACTTCCCTAAAAAGAAATATATTTTCATTTTGTCGTTATTGAAACTTATGTGAAATACCTGTGGTGGTTTTAACATTCACCTTGGGATCAGAGATGATCTGGACTTTTTTAACTACAAATGAATGGCAAATCATATAATATCTTGTGTATGACAGAATGGCAGGATTAGGAATTGGCATTGAGATGTCTGAGCAGTTGTATTCAAACTTCCTTGAGGACAGGAGAGTTTTGAGGTAAGCTCTTACAGTTAATTAAGTTCTATCTTGTAGACAAAGTTGTGACTATTAAGACAATTGCATTCTATAGTTTAAATGCATTTATATGGAGAAAAGGCTTATAACAGTAGAACTGGAGGTGTGTTTCTTTAAAAAATATCATTATTAGAATAGAATTACAAAAAATTCTCATTTCACACACTTTGGATACTAGAACATAGCTGGATCATTTCTCTTCTGCTTTTGCACTAAGACAGTCTCTTTTCAGAAGTGTACAAAAAGATTTCATGAAGTTAGGATTAATAAATTCTTTGAAATTTCAATAATTAGAATATTTTTATCAATTTGCATATGCATACTTGAAAATTGCCAGTAAAGTTTTAAACTGTTTAGTACAAATTAGTTTAACACATTAACTCCTTCGGTTTGAAAGAGATGCATGTTTGTAAGTGAAGAACAGGCATCATATGTCCTGACTGTCTCTCTAAGAATTGGTGGTTAAGTGTGCTAGACACTATTTAGGACATGGAGAGCAAGGAGAAATGTCATGGTGTTATGACCATTACTTTTATCAATATGCAATGTGCAACTGCAAGCTGTTAGAGGGGGTATTTGTTTGGGAGAATGAAGGTCAGTGATCCTTCCATTTATTTAATCTGGCTGAACAATATCCACCTGCTCTGCAAACTAAAAATAGGGACATAATGGCCAAATTCAGCTCCTTCTGTCAAAGTTTAAATTCAGTCTCAGTTCTTCACATCAGCAGGGTCACTCCACTTGGTCACTACCAAGTTTAGTCTTTGGGAAAATATGTAGGTTTTGTCAGAGAAAATAAAAACCATTTTTCCTCTTCAGTTTCATCCTTGTTCTTAGTTTACAATTGCATATGAAATGGCAAAAGTGTTTCCAACACATTATGCTTCTACACTTCTGTGTGAGTTTCAAGTGTACTGGTCTAAACTATATTCTCATGTCTTTTTATCTCTCCCTTTTTGATTTAGCTCTGTTAGGAGAGGTGATGTGTAGAAGGAAGAACTGAAGCAAAAATCTTCATAGAAATGTATCCTAAAATGAACAGGTTCACAATCTACATATCTTTGATATTCTAGGACATCTATTCCCTGATACATTTTTGTAGTTAAGGAGTTAATCTTCTGTGTCTAGGTATTGTTTGACCACAGTATGTTTATGTATTGATAGACAGGATTTTTTTTTTTAGAAGTTAAATCTTTCTGTATAACAAAGTCTTAATGGTTCTATCTTTGATATTTAGCATGCATTCAAAATGTGACTGGAGTTTTGAGACGATGAATAAAAGTACCATACAGGTATAAAACAATTTTTAAAAGTCAAATACCCTCTTTGAATATAAGAAGTTTGCTAATAAATATTTACAGGACTTAACAATGACAGTCTTGACAAACTTCTTCATAAACCTACTTTAATTCCAGCACTTTACTACAGCACTTTACAGATGCTGAGCATCCATCCTGGAAGCCAGACCTATATTGTTCCTGCTTCACAAGCAGCAAAACTGATGTGGAGGGATTGGTTCTGCTCCATGCCTCCAGGGCATCTGTGCCAGTTGGAAGTAAAACAGGCTTGTCCTTGACAGTCGAGGTGAATAGGAAAGAAACAATCATCCTGTGCCTGTTGTTTTACTGTTGTGTTGGGTTTACCTGCTGCTGGAAATTTTGCACAAAGTGGAAGGTTTATGTTGTGATGCTGCCAGATTGGATGGCTCCCAGGCTATATAGTGGTTGTCAAATCCCCATGATGTTCCCGAGCTGACCATATTGGTGCAAACCTTTCTGCTTGTTCACACTGTTACAAGTTGATCTAAAAAAAAAAGTATCAAAAAATAATAATTACACCCTCATTACTTTTGCTTCTTATTCCTCCTTTTTTGTTTACTGTATTTTATTTATAGGTGTTGATTTTAAAATCAAAACAGTAGAGCTAAGAGGAAAGAAAATTAGATTACAAATCTGGTAAGTAAAACAAATGTGCAACCAGCAGTATGTTTTAATTTTTATGTTATAGCATGAATTAATATGCTTGTCTAATACTACTATTAACTGTTATAAGCTGGTTTAGCTCTTACCCTATTACTTCTCTCCTCCATTCCCACAAGACTTAAACAAAACCAAATAGCTCTTAGATTTTTGTGAGGGTAAAGGAGGAAAAGGAGAGATAAAGTTAGAAGTAGGGCATGAATGTAATTACTGAAGTATTAATGCATCACAGAGGCCTTGAGCCCCTTTTCCTGGAAGAATGACATCACTGACACAAGAAATAGGAGTTCTACAAACAACAAAAGTTGACTGTGTTAAATAGACACTAGAGAAAGTACATTTTGTTTTCTTTTTTCTTCATTTCTGGAATGATTAAAACTGACCTTCATTGTAAGAGCAGTTATAAAGCAACTGTGAAGTATTTTCTAAACTGTTTTCTAAAACTTGGTATAGGCAGTGCTGTTTCTTTGACGCTGTTTTTAAATAACTTCAAAGTGAAGGGCATTCAAGACTTAAGTAAATCATATCCGCTCCAAACAGCATGGAAAAATAAAGCAATCCCATGCAAATAAGACTATACCTTTACTGGTACTGATGTCCTACTACAGAAAGCTCAACTCGGAGGTAAACTCTTCCTATTTGGAGTAGGCTACATGATTTCTGGTAATGGTTCTCCATGTTAGTGATTAATACAATTTTTATTGTTTAGAAATTATTGAGCTAAATACTCCTTTGTTTTGCAACGTAGTACAATACACAAACAGAATTATGAGAGAATAAACCAGCTATGTTCTGTACATTAATCTTACATACTACTATGTAGATAGAAGCTTAGCTTTGGTTTATTAACAGTGTGTGATGCATAATTGGCATTGTAGTTAAACTGTTTAGGCTGCTAACAATCCATAGAGGGGGGCAAAGCTCTAAATATTCTTTTTATTACACTTTTGGGATATTCTGGTAGTTTTTCATTCTTACCTACATGGATGCAGTGAATTCAGTTTACTAACTCCTCTTGGCAGGTCACCATCAATTCTGTCTCTCACACCCTGTGTCTGTCTTGCTTCCCTCTGAGTTAACTGCTGCTTCATCTTTGGTCTCATCCGTCACCTAACACTTGAATGTTAATGGCATGTCTTCATTCATCTGTCCCTGTTTGGAAACCTATGACCACAAGACTGGCAGTTGAGCCAGCAATTGTTAGCCAGGGTCTGCTGGAGCTGACAGACAGGTAACAAAAAATTCTGATGTCGAGATGCTAAATCTGTACCTAATATGCATTCTTACTATGAAATGTGCTAAACTGACAACAAAAAATTCTCATGTTGAATAAAACAGGAGTGAAGTTTTTTGGAAAAGGAATGTTTAAACCATTATTTTCCACATATTGAGAATATGCTAGTAGGATATAGGAAACTTTAAAAATTGAATTTAAAAGTTGGTAGGTTACTAAGATGTGATAATTACCTCTGCGGTAAGCCTTACTAAAATGGCAAGGAAAACTGAATGTAAAGAGATAATATTTTAAAATGTGATAAAATTCATAAACATGACATCCTGCTCCTAAGTGTCACTTTCCCTCCAACAGTGGCTGTTAAAATGTTGTTCTTGTACTTAATCTTTAAAACTGCCTTGGCATACTTCCAGTATTTTTAGAAAAGCAATTAGATAAGCATGACTTTTGCTAATTAATTCTGAATTCTGTTGTGCGTGTTGTTGGGCATACCTATAAACTCTTATTATCACAGAATCATTTAGGTTTAAAAAGACCCTTAAAATCAACGAGTCCAACCCAGGGCTGCCACTAGACCCTGTACCCAAGGGTCGTGTTTGCATGTCTTTACCGGGTCATGTCTGAATCTTTGTTGGGGTGGCTCAACCATTGCCCTGGGCAGCCTGTTCCAGTGTTCGACAATCCTTTTGGTGAAGAGATTTTTTCCTAATAGCCAATCTAAATCTCCCCTAATGGAACTCGAGGCTGTTTCCTCTTGTCCTGTCCTCTGTTACTTAGGAGAAGAGACCAACCCCTGCCTGGCTACAGCCACCCTTCAGGGAGTTGCAGAGAGTGATACAGTCTCCCCTGAGCCTCTCCTCCTCCAGGCTGAACAACCCCAGCTCCTTCAGCTCGTTATTGTACCTCCAGTTGTTGGATTGAAGAGGAAAGCAACTTACCAAGTCACACACATGGAAGTTTAGGAATGCAGACTTCAATTGCGTGGCTGATCTTAAGTCAGCCTCCTTTCATACCTACACAATGACACAATTTAGGCTGCCTCATACTTCCTGGTAGTGTTATATACATTGATTGCAGTAACTTTACTACAAAAAGGCCTGTTTTGTTCAGTGAACAGATAATTTCTGAAGTTTACACTTACCTGTTTTCTTAAAATGACTAAAGTAACATTTCAGTGCATGAAATTTTGTGCTTTTTTAAAGTAATCTGATGATCCTACTTCTAGAGTCAAAACAAGAATGGTTTTTAAAAAGTTTACTTTGGTAGTTTTATGGTCACTTGACCTGTCTCTCCCCTCACCACTATCAGTAGAGTGTTTTCCACAACGTTCTACAACTTGAGTTTATCAAAAGATACATTATAACAGTACAGTGTTGAATATTTCAAGCGATTAGGTGTGCCAGATGTCCTTTTGAAAGCAGCTTTCACATTTGCTGCTGTTAGGAGAGTAGAATACAAAAGGACTTGTCTCCTGCGTTACTTTCCTAATGGGGAACTGTGCCCTGAGGATCACAGAGGTGTCTGGTTTCACCTCTAGCTTCCTATCTGGTCCCTGCTTCCCCAATTTCCCTGACTTCCAGTCAGGAACAACATTCTACTCCGTAGATTATGCAATGATAGAGCTTCACTAGAGGACATGGAGTAGTGTCCACCTTTTCTGTGCCACCTGGAACAGTTAGTAGTGCCCTTTGGGTTGCCAGAAGTGGTAGGATACAGTAAATCAGCTTCTGCCTTGCAATCCTAGGCTGATACAAGCTCCTATGTCCTGTGAGAAGCAATACCTGCATGCAGCTTAAGTCATGAGGTACATTAACCAGAACTACTGGATAATGTAAATGTCCAGGTAAATCCAAGCATCTGTGAATCAGTGCTTCTTCAAAGCTGGAAAGCTGGATCAAATAACAGGAACCCCTCACTGATGCTTTGAAGCAGGACAGGAAGGTGTATGACTGTGCCCTCTCATCTGAGTGATCTAGGCAGTCACTGGCACACGCAGCTGACACAGTCACTTGCATCTTCCCCGCTGAAAGGAAGGACCTGATTGTGAGAAGCAGTGCTGCCCTGCCACTGCACCCAGTTCCTCACTGGGTAGCCAAGGGAGCTCTCTGATACCTCTACAGGTTTCATGATCAAGGTAGCCAGTGACCTGAGAACAAAACAAGCTTGATTTGCTTCTGAAGGTGTTTTAAACCAGTACATTCTCATACAAAAATTCACATTCTGCCTGCTCTGTTTAATAAGAGGCAGTTGTCTAGGGAAGTTCTAGAATATACAGGACTGTCATTTCTTTGGTTCAGTACCTCTGAAATAAATTATTTATATAATGAAAGGTCTTAAATATATTTGTGGTCCATTTGACAGGTAGAATTAACCTCTAAAATTACTTCAAGGCATTTTTTAAAATGTTGCCTGTAGGTTCCATAGAAGCATAGAGCATGTGAAAGTGTTAAATTAGTGTTAAGTTTTTATGTAAGTTTCAAAATATTTTCACTTCTATTACCACTTTACACCACCACTCATAAAAAATTAATTTAACTAGAGAGCCAGAGACAGTTTTGAGTCTGTCCATGTTTGTTTCAACTGCTTTAGATAGACACAGAGAACATCTGTGTAAAAGAGAAATTATCCAAAGATATTTTAATTAACCGTATTTGTATTGTGTTTTATGCAGTCTGCCATATAACATGACAAGTCAACACTTGAAAATGGGCTTTGTGTGATTTTTTTATTTGCTTCTGTTTGTTGTAATGTATGTTTGTATTTTTGGAGTGATGTCTAGTGTCTGTTAGGGAAGCAAGAAACAGTCGAGCAGTTGGATTCTCTGTTTGCAGATTATAGCTGTTTGAGAAGTCATACACTGTATGTTTCTGAGTACAACTTAGAAAGACCAATGCTTTTCATTTAGAAAACTTTCTTGAAAAAAATCAACAGAAGAAAACTGCTTTTAGCATTTAAAAAAAAAAGTAATCTGATGGGGTTTTTTTTTAGTTATGCTAAGTCATTGTTTAAGTTGTAGTACCTTCTTATTTGAACTTATGGAGTTTAATTTAATTGGAATTAAATTGAAATTACTTCTGCTATTGTGTTGATTCTGACCAGAGCAAATAAAGAACTAGTAGCACTTAGTCTCCTTCATAGAAGTCATGATGTTATATATTGTTAGCCCAGTTAGACAGTGGTCATCTCTTCTTCCAGCTTTCCACTAGTACTTCAACAGCTATCCTTACTGAAAATACTCCAGCTGCAAGAGTGTAATATAGCCATGAAAATAGTATTGCAAGAATAATTGCTCCAGCCCTGCACATTAGAAGAAAGCATTTGAAGTTGGATGTGCTTTTAATGTTAGCTCTGCATTAGGCGTTATTTTTTTTTCAACACTGGAAGAATTTGTTGCACATTTTGATGAAAAATATGATGGCACCTAGTAGGAGACAAGATTTTCTGTGCTAAAGATCAACTTGATACTCAAACTGCAGTTTACTTAGGTAGCCTGGGGTTGCATTTTAAACTTACTTACTGCAGGAATAGCTTTCCAACTTTCACCCTACAGTTTGAAGACTAATATGACGTAAGGGTAATGTTAGAGACAGCAAATTCAGCTTATTTTCTTCCACTTTCCGAAGAAAATAAGGGTTAGAATATCATGCTTGCAATCAGAAACCTGCTGACTGGTTTCATTTCCACCTGCTGCAGGAGGAGAGGTGAAGTATGGGGAAGTCAGTGACTTCAAGCAAGGCGATGAAAGTCTATGATAATCCATTGTAATTGGAATGACTCAGGTGACAGTCAGTGGTCATCTGGCTATTTATTATAGGTAGTGGGCAGCCAGGCTGTCCATGGGCATTCTAAACTGGCCACAGCAAGTGATGTGTCCCAAAGAGCCAGCAAGCCAGACTACAGGTTGTGTGACATTTGGGCGAAGGGCCTACACAAGCTGGAGCACAGGGTGCAGCAGCCCAGGAATGCTATAAACTTTTAAAGAGCCTGAGGGTGTTGTGGTGAGAGGAGCAGCTGATAGTACCAGGTGGACTTGGAGACAGAGCACTTGGCAGGGCAGGGGAAATGTGGGGTTGGAGGTAGCTGGAGTGGGAGAGTTGTGTAATGTTGCATAGTTCTCTTCATGACCTACTTATCCAGTGCACTGATGACTGCCTTTAGGGAGGGTAGTTGAACATTAGTGTTTGTTTCTTCTCTGTTTTTATAATTTATGTACTCACTGATCTGGTACCCTGTGATGGAGTTGCTAAAGGTCCTTAGCACTCACCTGAAGGCACAGACAGGTGACTCTGAAATACCCTCTTCTTATACCCTTACTTCTGTATTCCACTTGGGGCACTGAAAAGAGGGAAAAGACTGGCCAGCAAAACAAACGGACAGACAAACAAAACAAAAAAGCAACTTTTCCCATTACTCTGAACAAAGATAGAATTGGTGTATTTTCCCACATGAGATATGCCCTTCCACCTGCCATGCGTTATTTATGCTCAGAATGATGGAACTAAGGGTCTCCCATCGCTAATACACTTCATCAGTAGCCTGGATTAGCAACAGATGACAGGGGCTGCTCTGCGAAGTCATAATTCTGAGAGTTCTGTTCATAAGCACTAGAGCATTGTTATCCATATGTGGAAAATCAACGGTTCATACTGAAATTATTAAACTTTTAATGGACTGAACATCCAAAGGACCTCCCCAAAAATGAATCTGACTCTAACAAAGTAATGGAAAAGAGTATAGAGTTACTTGCTCTGAATGTTATATATATGTATAATTTCAGCTGCCAGAACTTGTACTCCTTTACAAAAAATGCCTCATTAGTGATAAGAAAACAACCAATTGACCATCTAAAACTAGTCTGCAATACTACTGGTGCTTGACCTTATTGAAACAAACTACCTATTTTCATTTTCTGTAGGGTCCCAGAGCTTTATATGAATGTAATTCTGAAGTTCTGAGAGTGGGATTTGAATAAAAATAAAAATGAATGCAATAGGAAGTTGTTCTCTTCTGCCACATGTTGCAGTGTCATTGGCTTGCAGTGAGTTATAAATCATTATTTTTTCACAGGCTATGAAGCAGAGGTTCCAAATCTTTTTCCTAGTGGACGCTGCTTTACTTTGTAAAATCACTAGCAAATATTTGTTGCTCTCAAGTACACTTGAGGCAATTTCAGGGGCAAGTTAAATACTTTACTTTGAAACTTGCTTGAAACTCCTAAAGATTTTATGCAGAATAAGATAGGTTTGTGGTAGTCTATTCTACTGCTTGTTGTGCATAGAACCTGATTAAATCTTCAGGACAATCAATGTGGCATTTTGTGAACATGACCTTTTTATTTTGGTAACAAGTGTTTCAGGTCTCCATTGTTAATCTCATTCCCAAGTTCATTCTCCTCCTCCTTTTGTCTAAAATGTGACTGTTGAAAAGGATTAATTTTGAAGTTTTGAGTCCCAACACACATGCACACAATTTTTCTCCCTCCACTTTTAATTTTGATCCATCTTTTGACTTGCTCTAACAGTGAAAATTCAAAATTATCTCTTGCCTTCAGGGCTGAATTCAAGCAGCAAATGCCTGATCACTTTGAAGCACCATATAACTTACTTTCCCCATGAGATGCCAGTCACATTTTAAGACTTAGGATATGCACCAGCTATTTTTTTAGTATAACTGCCAAAAATCTTCCCTAGGCAGACTTGATGATGTGATTAAATGCAGTTCAAAAGTTTTCATGGTTCAGTAAAAAATAACTCTTCTGTCTCATCTACTTTGGAACAGAAGCCATAGTTGTATGGGTGATTTAGTGGCATTGCTGGAAATTAGTCTCCAGTGTGAATGCACCCTGTCTGAAACACCTACAGTGCTGACAGTGTGCATGGAAATGTTACTTGCACACCTCAGATAAACAGATAGAAGTGTGAAAACCAGGTATCTAGTGCAAAAGTTGTACCATTTAGTGATTGCTCACTCTTTTCATTCACTTCTGTACCAGTAGGCTTTGCAGTAGTTTTAGAACCATGGCTGAATTGCTGTGGTTTATCCAAAAAGAGTCTGAAAGCTCAAATAATAATGATCAGTGCATTACTCATTTTACAGTTGGGTGTGTGGATGTGTTTAATAAGCATGTATCCATTTATTTTTTCAGGGCTGTTAAAAAACCCAATCAAAAGTCCACAAATCAAACAACAGACCCTAGTAACACAAAACCAGCTTTATCTCTTGGTCCTCCATTTCCATTGGATTAATTCACTCTCAGACACATGTAGAAATGTTTGGTGGCCTTTCTTGGTGAAGTTAGTATGGGATAAATAATTTTAATATGAAAACTTCTAATAATTGGAAGTACTGCTCCATTTTATTTTCCTGAAATTCACATGTATGGAAGGAAATGTACTTCTTAAATAAATGTGGGAGTGTTATTATTAAAATGCAAATGAAGTTATTCTGCACTTTGCAAATTAGTGAAATATTTGTGCCACTGTTTGCTGCTGCTTCTTAGGGACACAGCAGGTCAGGAGAGATTCAACAGCATTACCTCAGCTTATTACAGAAGTGCCAAGGGAATTATTTTGGTGTATGATATCACCAAGAAGGAAACATTTGACGATTTACCAAAATGGATGAAAATGATTGATAAGGTATGCCTTAAGTATTTTCTTTTTACATGCTTTTTTTAAAAAGGGATTTTTTTTCCCCTCAAAGAAATTTACAGCATTGGTTTGGGATTAATAAACTACTGTCAGCTAATTTTCACTGATTACTTTTAGACAGGATTTAACATTGATGTGGTTTTTTTTGCGAAACGGTTGTCCATTCCTGCTTTCTTGAACTAGAATTGTCCCTATTAGAAGTTTCAGTGAAAATCTGTAACATTGCTCATTTACCTTTGCAGTGGGGGGAGGGGGTTTGTTTCCTGTCTGTGAAATCAGGTCATTGTGTTCATTCTTGGATAAATTAGAGCAGCTAGTTCTCAAGTCACGTTTTAAAAATGGAATTTAAAAATTCAAAATTTTTGAAATAATGTTTGGGAAGAACATTTACCTACTATTAACTGTGTCAGTGTGGTTCCCTATTTAATAGTGGACTTGTCCTTTTTTTGAGTTGTGTTTGCATTACAAAATCTTGTGTTTCTAGGTTTAGTTAATTAGAAATGTTTTAATTGCAGTATGCTTCAGAAGATGCAGAGCTTCTATTAGTTGGAAATAAACTGGACTGTGAAGCTGATCGAGAGATTACTCGACAGCAGGGAGAGAAGGTAAGAACAGGTGTAGAGGCAAAGCTGTTGTGGCATTGCTGCTGATGGTCTGTGGCTGCTCTTACTCAGACTGTTGACATAAGGGAGCATATTGAAGAGTGGTGATGGTCTCTCAAAATCCATGTGGTGTTTATTTGTATATAATGTGCAGTTATAAGAGTTCCTGCTGGAGTAGTGTGTCTTGGGTCTAAAGAAAGAATAAGGTACAAGTTTGATGCAGTCCATCACACACACACACTTTGATCAGAAGGCATGAACTAAAACTCTATTTGAAAGTCTGACTCCAATATATATTATCTCTAAAAAGGCCAGGGACTGGGGGAGAAGGTTGACACCTCTCTCCATCCCATTGGTCAAGACAACTGTCCATCAGCTGTCCATATCTCTAAGACAAAGAATGAAAACTACTTTGAAGTTATGATAAACATTTGCCGGTGTTTACAGACCAGAGCGTGAGAAAGAACCCAAAACATGAAACTGTGAAACAGAAGAGAATGCTGAAAAAATCAGGGCGACACAAGTTGGCTTACACTGTACCAGTAGTGTAGGGGATACTCCTTTTTGGGCTCTGAAAGGGGACATAGTGAAGACTTGAAGCACAAATGAAGATCTCTGCTCAGGAAATGTTTGTGGGCTTAGCGTTAAGGAATCTGGCAAGAGAGTATGTTTGTTGTAGTGTGATACTCAGCACCATCTTGACCAGAGCAATGTCATTATGGGCATACACGAACATTTGGAAGTGAAGGCTTATTCCAAACTTTTGGAGTCAATGCTAATTCCTGCCTCTGTACTTCCCTTTCCTACATTTTGAATAATAAAGTTGAGATTTGATGTTCTGAGAAGTTCTTCCTTTTTGGCAGTCCGCAGCAGTATGTGGCAACTGAATACATGAATTAAGTCAGGCAAAATGCAGAGCACTTTTCCAATAAACCTATTTTAACCAAAAATTAGCTATATGTTGCAATATTTGCTGTACCATGCAGATTCAGGATTACTAATTGAATTAGATTTCTGTCACAGATTTGGGGAAAGTTGTGTATTTGGGGGTTTTCTCTAAGGTTTTATGAAGAGGATATATTTGCTATCTGTGGCTGTTTGCACATATCTTCATGGAGTTATTCTATTTTCTCTCCCATCAGTTTGCACAGCAAATAACTGGGATGCGATTCTGTGAAGCAAGTGCCAAGGATAATTTTAATGTGGATGAAATATTTCTAAAACTTGTTGATGACATTCTGAAAAAGGTAAAATACTCAGGTGGTAGTATTCCTCTGGTCACACAAATGGTCAATGTTTAAAAATGACTGCACAGGCTTGGGAGGACAGAGAGCAAGTACAGATTGTTAGGTGAAATTTTTGGATAATACATAGTGGGTATGATGCAGTTCACAGGCTGCTGACCACTGCATTTCACTAATAAGACCCAAAAGACTCTGAAATTGAGGCTTTGGCTGTCAGTGAACTCTTGAAATGGGTTCTTTCTATGCAGATGACTATTTACAGGTGATTTTTCTTTTCTTTAAGATGCCACTGGATGTTATAAGAAATGAGTTGTCCAACAGTATCCTGTCCCTGCAACCAGAGCCAGAAATCCCACCAGAACTGCCTCCTCCAAGGCCACATGTCCGTTGCTGTTGACTTGTTACTTCCTCCAGAATGAAAAATACAAGCAGGAGGGTAAAGAAAGTATCTGTACTACTCTGCACTACAATCATTTGGCAGTTTCTTGTTGCACTTTGTTATTCGAGTCAGAGCTACACACTAACTTGTAAATATGCAAATATGCAATCCTATGTAGGATTCAACTATAACATTTAATTATTACCCCTCTCCCTCACAATGATGTTTCATACATTGCCCCAGTGTTATAAATACTGTACAGTCGGTGGGGGTTTGCCACACATCCAGTTGAGGAGGAGGAGAAATTAAATCTATACCTATTCTTGACATAAATGTTGTAATAGTTCTTTGTTATTATAAACAGGCAGGCAGAAGCTCTTCTGGTATGAAGATAAGTATATGGTGCTTTGCTAACTATTTTAAAGACAAATTTTTTAAAAACAAAGGACTTTATGTATAAAGCTCCCATAATCAGCATTATGTTTCCTTTTAACGTAGTGAAAACATTTTTGGCTGTAGCATCCTCTGCTGACTGGATTTATTGAAAAGCTAAGTTTAATTTTTGGCAGTCTTTTATTTATTTTGTTTAATGCTGCACCCTTTCTTTGTGTACCGCGACATCACATCTGGTGCAGAGCTAAGATTGCACTTTGAAAAAGCATATATAATTTTCTGCATAAACATAAATTTGGTTACAAGAATCATTAAGTTTCAATAAAAGAATGGTGATATATCAAGCTCTAAAAGAAGGTATTAAAAAACAATGCTGCTGTCCTAGACAAGTTCTTGAAAAAAAAATAAGATGATACATTTTCCTGTGTTAAAGAATATATATGTGTATTTTTGTCTGGACATCTGTAGGGACGGGGGAAGGGAACCTAAGGTAAAATTATTTTCTTTCCTAATGGTGGAAATTATTCCCATCAAGCAAATACTGTGTTAGAATTTTGTCTGATAATGAACTTGTGAATTATATCTTTGGTATATCTTTTATTAAATGCACTGTTTAGTTTAGCTGTGGTAAACCAGTAGATACATATTTGAATAACTTGGTGTGTCCTGAATGTTGTGGTATTGAAAAACATTGTGGTCTTTCTAAACTAATGAAGTGCAAATAAAATTTTGTATTTCTGAATGACAGTGGAACTGCACCTGTTATTAGAATGGCAAGTATCAAGTGATGGGTAAAAGGTAGAATCTGGAATATGAAACAACACTTGTGTTAATTTTGTTACGATTTAATTTTCTGTTTGACAGTTCCTTTAGGTGTAGTTGGAAGAGCAGCAGACATCAGTTGTTCACCTTGGTCCCTGCTCTATTGGGAGAGCAGCTGATGGCCTGGCCCAGCTGATATCTTTGAACAGCATGTGACTGCTTGTCATGCTGTCTTAGCAGGTGGTCACCAGACTATTAATTACACTGACAACACAAGTATGAACCAGTCTTTTTCACACTACAGCTTCTCTATTTTGTATTCTCTGGTGCTGGAGCCCATTTTGTCACTTTTGCCACTCTTCTAGCCAGAACACTGGCACTGAACAGTAAAGTATACCACTGACTTAAACAGATTCTCTCTGTTTTATGGGAGAAAAAATACACAACAAACTGTTAACACAAATAAATACCCAAAAAACCTTTATTTCACTTAATAAGCTCTGACATTCTGAATTCAACACCATGCAGGCCTGTAGCACACCTGGATTTCTACTGACAAATTAAGGAAAGCATGGTTGATATTTGTGCTTATGTCTTCTGCCACCTTGTGCCTAAACAGTTTGCTTTTTTAAATAGTAAACTTACAGTTTACTATCCTGTTGGTAAGATAGAATGAATTTCTAAAGCACTTCTAGGAGTTCAGATGATACTGTGGGCAATAGCAAGGAAGGGAAAATTATG
This sequence comes from Donacobius atricapilla, assembly GCA_013397315.1. Taxonomy (NCBI): domain Eukaryota; kingdom Metazoa; phylum Chordata; class Aves; order Passeriformes; family Mimidae; genus Donacobius; species Donacobius atricapilla. The sequence continues at coordinate 499,366 of WBMY01008937.1, forward strand.
GAAAGTGGGTTTTAACTTGACAACCATTTTATTTTAGCTGACTTGTTTTTATTTGTATTTAGAAACTTGTGATTTTTTTCCTGCAGTTTTTGAATTTAATAAAAATTAAGAAATTTGACTTAGATAAACTTTCTTTTTGTAATTCTGTGCTGTTTGTATATAGGCAGATTGGGATCTCAGTCTCTTGTACCAAAAATTAAAAACTATTGCATTTAAGGACATATTTATTTGAGTGTTTGAATATGTTTTATTATTCATTGGAAATTGTAAAATTTTCAAGAAACCTGTTTGCTTTCCATCCATTATACTACGAAGAGAGGTTTGTCTCCTGATTTTATCTCTACAGCTTTTAAATGAATCCAAACCAGTTTATTTATGCCCTTGCTCCACCCAGCAGGCATTAGTGGTGTGATGTGGGAAGAGGGGAGGGGGAAGAAAAAAAAATGTTATACATGCTGCTCCTTTGTCTCATATGGAAGTTCATCAAGTCAGCCCAACCTATGTTAGCGTCTCATGATGGACTATTTGAATGGTCTGCGCAACCGTCGAGGATCACAGGATGGAGGAAAAAAAAAAAAAAAGGAAGATGAGCACTGACACACTGTTAGCAGATCGTTGTTCTTTAGAAGCCCTGGTTAGAAGGGGGCCATTCCCACTCTTCTAGGAGCATGTGGGGATTGTTTCCTTCTAACACTGTGCCCAAAATGCGTTTTACCATTAAACTCATCAGGTGCTGCTGAGGTTATTTAGCCCTGGCAGGTTCATCATGATGGACAAAATAAATGTGAGAGCATTTTGATGAGTGAGCATGGCAAGCAGAAATCACAGGAGTGTCAGGAAATTGGTTAGTGTCATCTGCTGTGAAATAGCTGGGGGTTCTTGATTTCTTGAATCAGAGAAATAATGAAATATTGAAATTATTAGATAAATCGTGATCATTGATGGGTGGTTTGCCACTGATTTCAGTGTGGTGAGGATTTAATACAGTAAATTCCTGATAATTGTATTATGTCCAGTTAGCACTGTGTCTTTTACAAAAACTAAAATTCATATCTGTCAAGAGACTGAAACAATATTTGATTGCGTCCCTAAACTTTTTAATCTGACTGTAATGGACATTCAGACAGTGGGTTGAGATAACAGATCATTTCTTCACAAGTGAGCAGAAAATAGGCACACTGGAAATTTGTCATGTGCCTAATAATCACAACACAGAAAAAAATGAAACCACTGGCTTACCAGGACATGCTGAATTATACACTGTTGTGCTGTGTGTGCCAGAGAAACAGTGACAGTCAAATCTTCCTTTCACTAGATTTCTCTGCTCTTTCAGAGCAGAGATACACAACAAATGTCAAAATTTGGTACTTCTGTTGAAGAAAGATGAGGAAAAGGTGGGGAAAAAAGGACTGTAAGTTAAAATACCCAAATTAAACCTCCTCAGCACAACTTGAGGCCATTTCCTCCTTTTCTGTCACTTGTTACTTGGGAGAAGTGACTGACCCCACCTGGCTTATAGCATCCTTTCAGGTAATTATTTAGAGGACAATAAGATCCCCGCCCTAAAGCTCCTTTTCTCCAGGCTAAAGAACCCCTGGTCCCTCAGCTGTTCCTCATAAGCCTTGTGCTACAGACCCTTCCCCAGCTACACTGCCCTTTCCTGGACACTCCAGCACCCCAATGCCTGTTTCGTTGTGAAACCAAACACAGGATTTGAAATGACAGAAAGTGGCCCATTGAACACTATCAGCAGCTACCTCAGGACCCTTGGATTCCATCCAGCCCCATAGACTTGTGTGTGTCTTAACTGGTGTAGCAGGTCGCTGACTATTTCCCTGTGGATTGTGAGGGCTTCATTCTGCTCCCTATCTCTGTCTTCTGCTTAAGGGGCTGGGTACCCAAAGAACAACTGGTTTTACTATTAAAGACTGAGACGAAGAGGGCATTAAGTCCCTCAGCCTTTTCCTCATCCTTTGTCACCATGTTTACCCCTGCATCTTAAAAAGGATGGTAATTCTCTTCCTTAGCCCTCCTTTTGTTGCTGATGTATCTGTGGAAATGTGGTTTTTTGGTTTGTTTTTGTTTTTTTTTTTGTTTTATATGGCTATAGCCAGATTAAGTTCCAGCTGGGCCCTGTTGCTTCTAATTTTTTTTCTATATGACCTCAACACATCCATGTAGTCCTCCTTAGCTGCCTGACCATTCTTTCAAAGGTCATAAACTTCTTTTTTCCTGAGTTTCAGCCAAAGCTCTGTTCAGCCAGGCCAGTCTTCTTCCCTGCCAGCTCATCTTTCAGCCTACCACTTCAGCTTTAAGATTTCTTTCTGGAAGCATGTGCAGCCTTCTTGGAGTCCTTTACCCTTCAAGACTGTCTCCCAAGGGGCTCTGTTAACCAGAGATTAATGTAATTTAATTTAACCTGTTATTTATGTCACCACACTGAAGGGAATTTCTGGCAGCAAAGGGTTTGCCTGAATTGATTTTCCTTTTATCATTGTGCAAGTGATACCATAAAATGATCATTACTTTGAGTGCAAGATTTAAGCAGGATTTGAAATTTGGTGTGTCTTTTTGACTTAGGCAAGGATTTTTAGTTAATCCAGTTAGCCTTAGAAGCCAGCAGTTTTCTTAAAGACTGGTGTTATTTGTCTAAATGGGGCTGTTCTGCTGGCTGGTCAAGTGTGGGCATTAGCTCTGGGATCCGTTTTGTTCCATGCCATTACTTCTGCATGTCAAAATCTCTCTAGTTTGGAAGATTTATAGCAGGTACATTTCTGGGGTAGGAAGAAAAGCAAGGTGCCTAGGAAAAGGGGAACCGAGCACCCAAACTAGTAAAGAAACAACGTCAACGAAACCCTTTTCTAAACAGGGAATGGGAAATGCTGCCTGTTTCCAGCTTGGTCACTTTTCTGTATTGGGAGTTCATTCCCATGAGTTCATCTCTGCAGTCTGTGAAAGAAAAAGAAACTGCCCCAAGCATCGTGGATTCATTCTCCCTTCTGGTGCTGGCAGTTTCTCACTCAGTGGAAACGACAGCAGTTTTGCTGAAGCAGAGTCCTTTTCCTGTAATGGAAACCTCTCATTGCTCTCCTGATGGCAGGTATAGTCATTCCTTGGGGAGAAAAGGCACAAATACCTCGACTGTGCCTTTCAAATTACTGCTGTGACTTATACAGATTCTTGATTGTGCTGATTGCACATCTTCCTTTTAAAGTAGTTTAAAGGAATCAGTTAGAGATGTTAGTCCTTAACGCTTTTTATTTCTTGTTGAAAGATGTAAAACCAGTTTGCTTTAGTTTTTAGAGTTGAATTTGTTCTGTCGTAATTAGGTGTCAGAATGACCGCATTAAACACTGTTCACCTTCCTTCTGGCTTCTTAGAACACTTTAGGCAGTCAGAATCGAAGGTGGAATAAATATGTTCACACTAAATAGTGAAAAGCTGAAGTGTCAGAGTTCGTGTTAGGCTGAAAGGATGAGTGATGATCAGTATGAAGTTTTCCGGCGTGGCTGGGAGAGTCCTGCCAGGGCAGCGCACTGTTGGGAATTGTCCATTAGGGGTCAGTGAAGCTCCGCCAGTGGAGGAGTCTTGCTCCCTGCCCTGCTGGATGAGCAATTCCTTCTCGCTGCTTCCTCCTCAGTAAACGCCTCTTCCGTCAAAACTCCTGCTTTTTCCAAAGCAGCAGCTTGAAGTGGTGCCTAGCTGCGGGCACTGAAAATACAGCCAAAGAAATGCACGAGTGTGTTGTTTTGGTACAAGGAAGGAAGTACTGAAGTATTAGACACTATTTTCTGTATGCAAAGCTGTGTTTTCTTAAGTAGCTTTTCTGACAGAAAAGCTATTCTTAGCTAACTTCCAGTTAGCTAACTGCATGGTAGATACAATCTGTTTCGTTGTACTTCTTGATAATCCCCTTCAGTGACTTATTCAAAAATCAGTAAGTGTCTAGATAGGCCTTCTTAATTTCCTCATATAAATCAAAATTTTTAAAAAAAAAATCCAAACCCAAACAACAAACAAACCCCAAACAAAACCAAAAACATACCCTCAGTGTGATTTATTACCTTGCTTTTACTCAGGACTCATAATATTTTTTTTTTATTCTTAGAATTTCCTGTGGAATCTGTTCTCTGTACTTGATCAGATGATCTGGAGTGAAACTATTTTTCCTTCCAACTCTGACCAAAATATAGGTAAACTGTCTCTTGTCAGGGGTGTTTTTCCTTTAAATTGTAAAGGTAAACTTTTTATTTTAATGTTAGGTACTTCAGAGTTCTGCTTCATTTAATTATTCCTCGAGGATATTATTGTGTCACAGAGGATTACAGGGTCAATATTATTAAAACAAAATTTTATGTCAGCCTGGCTGTGTGCCAGCCCTTGTAAAAAGAATCCAGTTTCCTGTAGATCCTAACAGATAGTTCTGAAATATTTGGTTTTATTTTAGTTAAAAGTTTTAATTTTTATTTCCTGAAGATGATTTTGGCTCTTAGAAAAGAGGCATCCTGGTTGGTGTTGGTTATGATTTTTGTTGTGATGAAGGAATGGAGATACTTGTTTAGATTAAAGTTGTTACCCATTCTTCTAACCCAGAGTTCCTTATCATGTTCTCTAAAGCTGCCTTATGTTGTATTTAGGGATTATAAAATCTAACAAATGTCTCTCAGTGTGTTAGCACAGACAATCCCACGGACACCTTCCCTAGCTGGTGTAACAGTTTGGGTCCCTAAAAGCTGGCCAGCACTGAAGAAGGAAGTCAGGTTTTTTCCTCAGGGACAGTGATGCAGATTTACAGTAGCCATGTTAGCACAGCCTTTATGGAATTGTCCAAGCTTGCCTGGAAAGAGGGAAGGCAGTAGTGGAAGGCAGTAGAGGAAGGAAGCCAAAATGTGTTAACTGCCAAACTATAAAATTACTTTATGCTCCAGGCTTCTGACTCTAGTCCTTCAGGATACTGCAGCTGCACCTAATGGGGTTTTTTGTGGCATGTTGGGGAGAAGGACAAAAGCCAAAGAGATCCAATAACCACTGGAAGGTAGGGGAGCTCAGAACATCCATTTGCAGCCATAGATGATCTCTGGATAAGGGCATTGCTTTCTTTGCTCCGGTGGGGTTTTAATTGTTAAGAACAGAAAAATGGAAGGGGCTGCTAAAGCCTCATTAACTTAATCCCCTGTTTCTAGACAAACATAAAATGGAGGCTTTTCCCCCTCTGCAATCCCAAAATAGACAAGGATTTATAGAAAATAGAGTTTTTCTCCTGCTGGGCAGGAAGTCTTGATGGTAAACTTCTGCTTTCCCTGAGCTGATGAATCATAATAGCAAAGTGGATTTTTTTTCCTCAAGAATTGGTCCAATTGCTTGCATTTTTTTAGACCCATGTGAATTATTGATATCTTCAATAAACTGTGTTGGAAATGCTACATCATAAAAATAGACTGCGGGTTAAAAGAGCTTTTTTAATTTTGAATCTATCATCTGCTAATTTGTTTTGTCCCCCAGCATTCTCTTACAGGAAGAAACAGTTGAACAATTGTTTCCTTTCTACCATTTCTGTGGTTAAATAACTTCCCATAATTTTAAGATCTTATATCAAGGGTTTCCATCAGTCATATCCTTTGCAGTCTTGGCAAGTCCTGTTATCTTCAGTTGTTCCTGTTATTGAAGCCATTTCATACCTTTAAACATACTTACAGCCCTCCTCTGTACATCTTTTCTTTTATCATCTCTTTTCAAGAGGGCCAAAACTGCGTTCAGAAATGTGGTTTCAGCATTAGTTTACACAATACCTTTTTATCATTTAATCATCAGTTTATCCAGAAGAGGATTTTTGTTCCATGGCATTTTAGTATCTCTAAGAGCCTTCAATGAGAGATGTGTGGAATGGCTTTTATAAATCCAGGTAAATTAAATCAAGCGGATCTCCCTTTTCATGCAGTCTATGATGGCTGGATATAACAGATACTCTTAGATGCACAATATTATTTTTCTACATGACTAAAATTCTTTGATTACAGTATCTATCAACTATCCCAAATGGATGTCACTCCAGTGTCCCTTAAAGAATTCTCCTCAGTGGAATGTGTGTGGGAGGGAAGAAAAAAGGACTGGTTTTTGTACGAGATATGTATAGTCACCACTCCAAAGAAAGCACAGGCGAGTTAGACTATTTCTGTCGCCTTTTTCCAGATTAAAAGCAGTTGAAAAGGTTTTAAAATCTCCACATTGACACATTTAAAAGTTTAAGCTTGGTTACATTTAACATCTGATGCTGGATACAAATCTATATCAAAATAACTCCCTTTTGCAGGTTTTTGTGAACTCTGTGTGTCCAGACAAGCAACAAAATACATCTTAATTGAAGCCAGCAACAAAATACATCTTAATTGAAATCAGTTTGTTATTCTTAAAGTCTTGTTATAAGCAAAAATGGGGACATGCCTTATCTGAGAAACCAAGAATTTAATGTTCATGTAACTGACATTTTAGTAGACTTAAATAAAATGCAATAAATAGTTACTAAGATTTTACTCGAGTTACTGAATTTCACAGTCCCCATTATCCGACTGAATTAATACTGACTATATGAAAAATAATCATTTTAAATTGTTGCGGAGAAATGCACACAAGCACATACAGACACACTGAGTGGGGTGTGGTGCTGATGACTGGCTTTCCTCCTCTTTCTTGCCAAGAGGAATGAGATATTGGCAACTTCTTCCTCACTCTAGTTTCCACCTGGGGCTATTTTCATGTTTGCTGATACTTTAATGGACCTTGGTTTTTTTCCACTGGTCTGCAAGTCATCTCATCTGCATTTACAATATACAATGCATCTTACTTGTGTTGGATAATGCTTTCTGCTCTCTTTTGCTCCTAACACTAGTCTTTCCCAGCTCCAAGTTGTATCTTTAATTTACCATTGATGAGTATTACATCTTTAGTGTGATTCCAAGCCCCCTCCTATCAACTGAGCCCTGTATTTGTCGACCACATCCAGTATTCCCACTTTGAAGGCCTTGCTGTTATTCCTATATAATTGCACTGGCTGCTCTATGCATGAGTCCTAAATGCATCTTTCTCTGTAGAAGAACCAGCTACCACCGTTGTCTCTATAAAAGCATTACATCATGTGATTAAAATATGCAAAAGTACATAGAAGGGGGAGTAGCTGTCTGATCACTAGGAAAAAAAAAAAGTTACAGCTAAGCAAGCTAAACCAAGGTTACCAGTCAGGCTGAGAAAAGTTCAGCCAAAGAGGAGAACCAAACAACTACTCTAATAAACTTCAGATTAAAGAGGCATCACTTACAACAAAAAGATTAGCAAAATAACTTACTGTTTTCTATACATAGCTGTAGATCCTCTGTAGGTGCCATCTTGCAAGGCATCACCAATTTAAAACAGGAGAAGGTTGTGTAAGCTTATGTTATGGATACTGTGTGAATCCTAACAAGTGATGTGATCCAAAATGAGCAGTTCTGCTGAAATGGGTTGGTGCTGGACCTTGCTAGGGAGAGGATTGCTCTGGACTTGTACTCTGGCCTTGGGCAGTGGCTGCCAATAGCTGTTGGAATTTGCTACCTGTGCTCCTGAAGAACAGCTTCTGCTTCAGACTCCTTGAGTAGATATCCTCTTCATGTTCTCCAGCACAGTTTTATGACATGAACCAACATGCAGCAAGAGGGAATGGTCCTGATCTGAATGAAAATACTTATGTAGGTATGCCTTGTATGGGTTCAGAACCATGGTGAGTCAAGCTTTTAACTGGCATTTTTTACTTAATGGAGCATTTCCCAGTAGTGAAGGAAGAAATTAAGAAAATAGGACTGGAACCAGGAAGCTAAACAAAACATGTGAAATATGAGAGGGATATGAGGTTTCCTGATAAATGCGCTCGGGCAACCAGTGAGATACTTCTGCAAGGACCATGACAAGCTATGAAATGTAGCTGCAAGAGACCAGGGTCATCTACACATAGATTGAGCTGAAAAATGGAAAAGTGCTGTCTGCAAGCCTGGATAAGCATACAGTCATGCTTCAGTGAGAGGAAAAAAATGGAAAGCAACAATGTTGAAAGACAAGCGCACTTCAAGTTGAATCTCATTCTGTTAGGCCAGTCCTTATTTGTAATGTCTTGATCTCTTTCATGACAGCTGGGGCAGGAGATACTAGGCTATATAAAATGCTAGCCAGCATCTTGAATTACAAAAGGCAGGGAGAAAAGATCTGATTCTGTGGTGAAACCATCCACTCAGAAAATGCTTTTCAGTGCAAAAGTAATAACTGCATGCTCTTAGCTGTAATTGTAAACCTAAGCTAATATACTGTTGTGTTTATTCCCACTGAGTGGTTTCCTGCGAGTCTGGTCTTTTGCATCTCCTTAATCCCTGCACATGCTATCTTCGTGCATTTTCCTTTCTAATGCTCTATTTTTCTACCTGCTGTCTGCCACGTGCAATTTAAGCAATCTAAGCATGTAGGATTATCTATTTAGCAGTAGCTAGCACTGCCCGGCATTTGCATGCTACCCCTTTTCAATTCAATTACTGACTGTGCACAGGGCAGTAATTGCAGTTTCAGAAAGCTAAGGTTAATGAGTAAATTGAGTTTTATGTCTTCCTGGGTCATAAGACAAAAATTAAGGATAAAATATATTTGTAGGAGAGATTTAAATAGTGGTGGTTGTGCCAGGCTGGGCTGGATGCTCATAAGGAAAGTTTAGGTGTCTCCTGAAATAGAAAATGTCATTGATAATGAAACTGAAAGGAGGATGGAAGAGAGCTATTCTGAACAGTTCAGCTTCTCTTTTCCCCCTTAATGGACACAGCATGCAATTTGGCCAGTGATAAAAAGTGAACTTCAGATAAGACAAACTTTTGCTATGCACTGCACAGCTCTAAGTAGGCATCATAAGTAAATATCAGTGTTTGAGAGACAAAAACAATAAAAAAGAGGGGTTTGTCTGATGAAGGGGTCTAAATTAAAATTAGATATTTGCCTCCAGGTGCCAGCCCATCTCTGGATAGGTCAAAAAAGCAGTCCCTGCAGTACATCAGTTATCAGTTTGATCAACAGGCATCAGGGTTCTTTAATAGAATCAGTCATCCAGTTGTAATCAGCTGCCATCAATAAACTGAATTCCTATTGAATTAATATGGAGCTCTTCTGTATATTTCAGTAAAAAAAAACAAGTCAGTGGTTTCAGAGAAAGTCTAACTTGCCTGTGCTCTGGCATGAGAAGAGGAGGAGGTTAGGCAGCAGTAAGGGCTTTCTGAAAGCAGCGTGCCTTTTAATGTCCACATCTCCCTCTTATAGCAAAACATAAGAGTAATTAACATTAATAAGAAACAGAATGCAAGTGTGAGTAGGTGTGTGAGACAGCCAAACCTCATGTCTCAAATTCTGTACACCAGGTAGTAACTCAGCTGGGCATCAGATGTGTCCTGCCTCGCTTTGGCTGTTCAGTGCCTTATGCTTTCTTTCTTAGATCCCCTCACTCTCCTGTGAGGAGGTTCAGCAAAGATGGGCCTGTGTCCTTCCTCCCCTGGCACACTGCAACCATACCACATCTGGACAGCCTCATCTTTGGTCTCCCTTAAGAGCTCCTCATTAGAAACTGTCCCGGCCATGGCTGGCACCTTGACCTCTCTCCTCAGTGCATGACCCATTGTGTCCCCTTCTGTCTCATTTTACCCCATAGAAAGCTCTGTTAGTGAGGGCTCAGGAGCTCAGTAAGCACTTAGGCCTTCAACCACTCCATGTGCCTGGCCACTGCTACTTTAGGGAAGAGAATTGCAGGCGTGTTTGTGGAGAAAATGGAAAATGGATAGAAGTATGTCACAAGTAGATGGGATTTACATGGGAGAGTGAAAGTGGAAGAGAAAAGGAATAAGACATGAGACTAGTCAAGCAAATATTAATGAGGGAATTGTCCCCCTTAGAATTAAACCCGTATTGTCAGGCTGTCAGATTCAGTGAGGGAAGTGCCTGCCTTGTCAGTGCTGGCTGAGCCGAGCTGAGCTCCTGATGTGCCCAGATGAGCCATCACAGCAGCCTCTTGCCAGTCAGAAGGGAGCTGGCTGAGCACTGTGCGGGCAGCACACCAGCTCCCCTCTGGCAGCCCCAGCCAGCAGGGCTCAGACTCTTGGATAAGGATCCAAGGAGCTGTCACGTGAAAGTCTCAAGCACACATGGACCTACAGGACAGGACTGCCAGGGGCCTCCAGAACACTACTGCAACGGTTGCAAAGGAATTAGAAGGAACAGAAAGAAGGAAGGAAGAAAGAAGCAGACAGGCTGAAATGGAAGAGAGAGACTGAAACAAATGATGATAATATTAAAAAGCATAGTCTAGATCTTGCCAATAAAATCATTAGCATGAGTGGAAGCATCTTTCAACTAGAAATGGTCTGTATGTACTTTTTTCTGAAATATACAACATGTCAGGCTACTTTTGTGGTGGACAGAAAACTTCAGCCCTCAGCTTTTGTCGAAACAATGTCAACTACAGCAGCAAAACCTCTTTTTCTAGCATTGCAATATTTGACAGGGCATTCCAAGTGATGTGCAAGACAGTAGAACCAAAAGGGAGATACATTAATGTAGGTAAGTATTTTCTGCATTTTCTGTCCTGGTTTCAGCTGGGACTAAGTTAATTTTCTTCCTAGTAACCGGTACAGTGCTCTGTTTTAGATGTAGTATTAGAGTTACACTGAAAACACACTGATGTTTCCAATTGTTACTGAGCAATTTACAGCACTTTTCAGCTCCTTGTGCCCTGACAGTGAGATGGCAGGAGAGGCACAAGCTGGGAGGGGGCAAAGTTTGGACAGCTGACCCCAAGGACAGCTGACCCCAACTGACCCAAGGGATATCCCATAGCATATGGCATCATGCTCTGTATATGGACTGGGGGTGCACCACTCAGGAACTGACTGGTACCTGTTGGTGGTGAGCTATCACACTGTGCAACATTTGATTTGTATATTCAAATTCTTTTACCATAATTATTATTATTATTTTCTTCCTTTTCTGTCCCATTAAGCTGTCTTTATCACAACCCATGTCTCTGAGTCTTCCTACTCTTTCCCCCACCCCACTGGTAGGGTAGCAGTGACTGAGGGGCTGTGTGGTGCCAGGTTGCCAGCTGGGGGTAAACCACAACAATTGGATGAACCTACTTAATGTTCTGTTAATGCCCTGTTCTTCCTCCCCTGTGGATACACAAGCACCTTAGCATATGTCAAGTAGTCTGAAAATATTGCTGGCATTGAGAAGGGCAGTGTCCTTGACCCCTCACCTCTGGCACAGCTGTAATTTAGAAATCCCTCAAATTCTAAATTGGAATCATGAGAGCATTTTCTCCCAATTCTTTATATTTTATGGTAATGCTACCTAGCATTATCTTGCTATTTCTTTGCCTCTGTACCCTTTTTTTTTCTGATTTACACATAATATTGCCTATATTCCACAGTTCTGGTCAGATGAGAGTGATCTCCTATAATGACTAGTAGTTATTTTCTAGGGATTTCCAGAACTGTATTTCCTAATATTTCCATAACCAAGATGGATGTTTCTAAGGGGATGACTACATGAGTGCTTGCAGCTGTGTTCCGAACACAGTACAGCCAAAGTCTGTTGTGAGTGCCTATTACACAACCAAAATTCAGTTCCAGACAGTGATGGGGCTGCATTTTAAGAGATCATTTTAGTTCCTAGGCCTCTTAATGCTAATAAAAAATCTTGCTGTTGCAGGATTAGTCGATGGCAAAACCCATCTGGAAGATGATTTTTTCTCCCACTGAAACTGTGGGTGGAGGTCTGGGTTTGCATCCTTACTCTCTTAACTATTCTTTATTCCTGGCCAAAGCAGAATTGGTTGGGATTGTGATCCTGAGCCTGTTTAAATAACCATTTAATAAGTGTTCTGGTTTTCTCATTATAGGAACAAATTTCAGATCTGATATTTGGGTGTCTCCATAGCTCTTTCCAAAGGCTCTACGTTATTATATTAGCTTGTGGCTCTAGTCCTGAAAAGAGTGTAATTTCATCCTAACATTTCAAAAGGTTAATCTCTTCTCATTAACAATAAGGGGTCACATCACATGGCTAAAAAAAAAAAAATAGTAACATACATCTGAATTTCCTACCCATGTGAGCAGTGGAAAAGTGAACAGGAGTGGGAAGGAGTCATCACACCATGTACTAACTCATCTAAATCTGGATGCTTAAATTAGGTTCCTCCACCAAGTGGAATCAGGACTAGTCATCTCTGTTACTGTTAGGAAAGCCAAGAGAGATTAGGCTCCTAATTTATTTATCAAAATATTTGATTGTGTTTTATTATGTGTTAAATACCTTATAAAGGTGCTTTGACTGTCTTGCCTTCTTCCCAGCCTCTCAGTCTCTTAAACTGCTAACTTACTGATCCTGCTGAACTTTCAGAATTACACCAGAACCACTTCTCCTGAGCTCTAGAGCAACAGGAAACAACAAAGAAACTTGAAGAAAGCCAAAACAAAAAAATGTTCAGAAAAAACATCCAGAGATGAAGGGGAGGAGCTGCAAATGTGTGTCACAGCCACAACAGTGTCTGCTGCTCTCACCCCACATGGACTGTGAGAACTTAATGAGCAAAATTGTCCATGCACTTAATAAATACCTGGGCTGAAGGACTGAAGAAGGTCATGTTTTAAAGACCTAAGTGCAGACAATTGATCATGATAGGGCTAACAAGGCATATCTAGGAGGCAAAAGTGTGGCTTCTGCAGAACCATAGAGGCAGGAGCTGTCATGGGAAGGGCCACCAACCTCTTGGTCTCACAAGTGGATGCCCAGCATCCCCTGTGGGGCTGTAAGGGCTCCACTGCTGCAACAGCTTTCCTTCCATTGGCTTCAGCATCTTAAATGTTGCAGGAACCTTTAATCTGAGTCTAGCTAGATGAAAGCAGCTACACGTGTAACTAGCAGTGCCGTAATGGCAGCTTTGAATACAGTGTGGGTATCTTCAAAAATAGATGATCTTGGGCATCAAGGTCAGGATGTGATTATGAGAATTACAGGCTTTCCTAAAAGTGCTGAGGAAAACAAAAACGCAAACTGAAAAACTCATTGATTCTTCCATTTTAACCCTGATGACCAGCTACATCAAACTGATCTGCTGGGAGCCATCACAGACAAATCCACAATAAAAGAAACACTGTGCATCGGCAGCAGACATCAGAGACCTTCCCAGAGGAGAGGTAAGGCATGTAGAGTTGCCCTTGTCGCTTCTCCTTTGGTAAATGACTACTCAAAAACCCTAATTAAGTTTCCGTCTTTAAAATGTGATTTTCATTTGGTCCCTGAGGTTTAAAAATAGTGAAAAGATTTCAGCAGTTGATGACACTCTCAGTTGTACTAAATTAGAGCGTAGTGGAGTTAGGAGTTGCTACTGGTGGTGTCATGTAGTAATGGTATCTCCTTTTCTTCTTCCCCTTGCATCAGGTTTCTGTTCCTCACCACCACGCTTCTGGGCAGCAGCCACATACCAGAGAGGCAAATCACACACCAGTGGTGCTTGGTGGTCAGAGTAAGTTTTTTATCACTTTTGAATTCATCTAGACCTTGAATCCCTTCATTCAAGCTTGCCCACAGGCCTGCACCTCCATTCTTTTCTCACATACGCAGGCTTGTGAAAAGAGGAAACAATTTTGCCCTTATAGGTGCTTTTGACAATGGCTTAACTTTACTGACCACTATGGAAATTCTCTAGATTTGCACTGCTATGAACTCAAATAGGCTTGGGGGATCCATGTGTGTGGGTTATAGACTCCTAAATTGCCTGTGGGCAGCATTGTCCTCTGACTCAGAAATATCTTTGCTTTGGGAAAAAATAATATACTGCCAAAATATTATTGTTGTTTGCCATTCACAGACGTGATCTCTTTAACATTGCCCTGTACAATGCCCTGTCTTCACAAAATTTATTGGATAAATGGCAAAAAAGGCTATTAGTTGTTTCTAGTGAAATACGTGAGTGATAAACACATCTGTTATACTCATGTAAATTGGACATGTTTTTGACTGAACAGTCCCTGATTCAAAAGCCTCTCACCTGCTCTTAATATGAAGGCAATAAAAATGTAGCTATGTGCTGTGTTTCTGGCACAGTTTCAGGTTTTCCACATTACTTAAATCGTGACCATATATTCCAGTTAGCTTAGGCTTCAGGCTTTAAAAGCTGAATGTGAGTAATGAAGGGAAAGCAATCTGATTAGCTGGTGGAGCTGACTAAAAGGCACCTTCATTACAAAGGATCTTAAAAAAGGAATAAAACTACATGAAGTGGATTAAAGGTATAATAGTAATTATAGTCTCAAACAGCATAACAAAGAAAAATATCTGCATTCAACTGATATTAATATTTAATAGATGGCACAGGCATGTCCATGGCTTTATATTCTTCTGTTTTAATGATCTTTACCACAGCTTGAGGTCCTTTGTCTTGTCCCCTTCTACTGACATCAGCTGGAAGAGACGAAGATTAAAACAAGGGTAATTTCCCCATGGTCATTGCTTGGCACTGTTTCTGCTTTGCTCAGCCATGAACTGAAGTTTAAAGGATGAAGTACTGTCACTCAGGCTGATTCTCCCCTCCACCCCATCTTACCAGGGTTAACCACTCAGCCAGTCACCACGGAAACGCGTGGCTCCTTTGCCACCCCACAGCCTCATATTGGGAATGGCACCATAATCTCATTAGGAGGTTGAATTTGCCATTGAAGCTTGAATTCCCATAACAGGAGGGAGTGGACTAATGCAATTAAGCAAATTAGCGTTTTGAGCCGCTGCATGGTATCTGTCCAATACTGTGAGCAAAGACTAGATAGTTTTCTTCCTCTCCCAAAAAAAAAAAAAAGTCAGCAAAAACAATTCGCCAGTCCTCTCCCCACATGATGTTCAGGGAAATACTGTAATCCCCTCTCAGCTGTAAAGGTCTTTACAAATGGGAAGAAAATTGTTCCCTTGACCAAAAACCTGAATTGTTTGCCTTTCTTTTTCCCAGTGCTCGGATGCCAGTGGTTCTGATTATTTTTATAAGTGGAATGTTTAGGCTTCTAAAGGTAAAGTAAATAAAACCAGAACATTTTGGTTTGCTCTTTTCTTATGGTATGTGACAGTGGTTACTAGATCAGAACAAAACTCCTGTTGACTTCAAATCTATTTTGATGTGAAGTGTTTCTTAAGTGCTATGAATAACTCTTTTAAAATACACCAGATTTTCAAGAGATAATTCTGGCATATTCAATAATTCTCTGGAAATGCAGATTATTTAATGCCTAAAGCAGTGCTTTTCTGCCTTTTGTTGTGGGGTTTTGAGGCTAATCCAGTTCCCTCCTCCCTCCCTCACCCTGCCAAGTAAACAAAGTTGCAAAAGCGGACTGTAGCGAGAATCCGGAACCATAAATCTTTGAATAATATCCTGACACACGAGTTTCAAAGGCAACATACTTCTCAGGGAGCCCAGGGGAGAGTGGAGGGACACAGGGAAAGAAGGGAACAGTGGTACGCTCCTGAGGATAATGCTGCCTTCTCCATCACATTTCTTCCCGGGGAGGTAGAAGTTGGAATGGCATGGGTAGGATCTAGGAGCCTCTTACGCATATCAATTACCAAGGAGGTTATGCCGCTGGCTGCTTGCCGCCTTCATCTTTGAATGAGAAAGGCAAGAATAACAAGTGCATTTTAGTAGATGTTATTGTGCCACCACTCATCTCCTCACAAACAAATCCCAGTCTGCCACCAGGCACTGCAGTCAGAAGGAGTGGAAGCATGGGTTATTACTAAATAAGGGCATTGGCTATACACTCAGCTTCGTATATACATGGTCCCTACCCTAAGCTGCTTACAAAATAGATGTATATTATGTAGGCAGTATACATAGTCCCAAACGATAGTGTAATCTTAGCATTTTTTCCTGAAAATGCGAGGGACTTCAAGACTGAGTCAGTGCTGAGAATATCTGTCACAAGCTCGAAAATAGAACGTAGTGTGGATAATGCTGCAGTTATTTGAAAAGTGTCATGAAACTGAGTATTTCAGTGGCCACAAACTCCCAAAATGTCAGAGCTGAGCTGGTACTGAAGAGAGACTGATATGCGCTGAAACAGAAAATACAGGACTGAGGCTCCCAAACAAAATGAGCTCTGCGCTGTGATGGCAATAGCCATACAGTTGGAATTAAAGTATTTTGATATTTATGGTACCAGATCAGATAAGGACAAATTACAAAAAAAAAAAAAAAAAAAAAATTCATGTTTTTAAATGTTGTTTTTCCTCCTGGTACCATTACAAAACAGAATCAGGGGTTGAATTGCTTTCCAGAGTTCTTATGTAACACTGTAAAGTAGTCCTGTTTTGCCTATTTGGTTTTTCCCTTTTATCATGTTTGGATTTAAATGTAGCCCTAATCCTGAATATCCTGCTTTGAAAAGCTTAGATCTGTAATGTATTGTATGGTATTCTTTAAAAGGCTTTGCTCTTTACTGTGTGATAGCCTTGAGTTAAAAATATAGATCTCAATTCTGAACTTTATATTCGATAGTTTTGCTTGGGTTGTATTCTTCATTTAATACAGTGTAAATTTTCAAACATGCATATTAATTGGTATGTATTCTTGAAAATTCTTCAGGGATAAACACCATAAATGTGTCATTCGGGGCAGGGTGGGGGGGAAAGAAAGAGAGATTGAAGACATATTTTGTATCTTCCGTGAAAGGCTGCAACTGCTGTTCCTGCAGTGGATGCGTGTCACTTGCTCTTGAGGAGGCGAGGCAGGGAAACACTGCCAAGTACCCACGACTAGGTTTTCCTGGTCACCTTCTTTAATCCCATGGTGAGGTAATGAGCTCACTGAGCAGCTGTTATCATTTTCCCTCTCCTTCCCTGTTCTCTTTTGGATGGCATATTACCTGGCACCGTGATTTTCTGTCACACAAAGGTTTCAACAGGTATTTTATACAGCTCACCTCTACAATAGATCAGGCTTTAAAAATACACCAAAATGCAGCTCTGCAGCTGCATCTCTGCCTTGACCTACTGCCAGACCTAAACATAATGGTTTCAAACTCAGCAGGCCTCTGGCATTCTTCTTGCCCTGATTATACTTCATGCTTGGCAAAAAGTGTGAAGCATGGGTAGCCTCATGAAGATAGGGAGGATAAAGCCTTAAAAATTATGCTGCAGGCAACAAGGATTTGAAGAGAGGAGTAATGTGGCCCAAAGGACAAAGGGGATTTTAATACTCTGAATGAGCAGGAGTTACAAGAGAAGACAAAGCAGGAGATGGAGGTAAACAAAGGCAGGGACATGCTTCAGGGAAATCATACTAAAGGAAGAGAATCTAAAGGCAAAAAGTCAACCTCCCTTTTTATCCTCTTTGTGTGTTTCACACAGTCACATCAGCATGATAGGTGTTCATCTAGACCACAGGATCCATTCATAACTTTTTCATCTCATTGGGACTCTGTTAAAATAGTACATGGATTTGCCTCCTGAGATAGTGAATTCTTGTCTTGAATGGAAAAGGGATGATGTACAGAGCCCAAACTTAAAGCAACTAAAGGGAGCTTTAAAGTTACAAAATGTGATAAACTTAAAAATAATCAGCAAAAAATTGCCAATGTAATAGATATTACAAATCTTTCTTGGCCTTCAGGGAAGAAGCGGGCTTTTATGAAAACAGCTAAACCTCTCTGGAATGTGGAGAAAACAGATATTTAGTACAAAAGTCTAAAAGAAATAAGAACCTTTTGTGTGGCATACAGAGGCACTGCCACATCCAAATGTATTGCTGTTGACAGACAGCAAAAAGGATGAGTCAGGTGTGTATTCTTCGTTCAGGTGATAGATGTCATACCATAATGTTTTACATTGTTGTTCACTGTTTATCGCTAAAGGGAATTGTCCCAGTTTTAATATCAGCAATTTGCCTGAATAAATCCCACATGCCTGTTTTTTGGGAAAAGTAGTATTGATTCATGCAGAGCAGGTGACTAAGAGCAAAGCAGAATAGCGGGGAAAAAAAGATAAAAATAATTAATCTTTAGTGTTCCTGTGCAGAAAAGGCTCTAGTTATGATGCAAATGATACAAAATTAATGTATTCATGAATTAAAAATGAGAGGTGGCACAAACATGAACTCGTTGTTGAAATGGAATTGCACTGCCGTGTTCCTCATAAATTGCCACATTATGCTGAAATTCTTCGGAGCAAAGCTGCTCACCCTTGCAGGGGTGAGAGGCTTCTGCACCACTGAACACAAAAAGCAGAGGGATATCCTCATGCAGAAAAGGTCTGTGATGTGTGGGGTAGATTTGTTAGAGGGAGGCACAGCCAGCAGGTGTTGTACACAGCCACAGTGTCTCATGGAGCCTCCACCAGTCCCTTCCTCCTCCCTACCCTCCATATTCTTCATCTCTGTGGAAAGGGTGTGTGACAAGTGGTAGAGAGGGCATAAGTCATTGTCAGGCTGCACTGGGATAGTTTTCCAAATATACTGTAACAGGAAGTATGTCCTAGACCTAAGGGTATTTTATTAATTGTTAGAAGGTAATTTTATCTGAAACCTTGCTTTTCTTTTTCCCCTCATCCATACTTTGTCTCCTTCCCCCCAGAATTTTCCACTTTGCTGTGCGATGATAGATTTACAGAATTCTGAATGTGCAACGTAACTTACAATCTGATGCTAGTTACCTGTAAGGTGTGCCAAAAACAGGCTTAGCACAGTTCTTCATAAAATGATGATAGGTTCATCCAGTCCTCATCTCTGAGTTGCTTTCAGCACACACAGCTACAATGCCCACTGGCTGGGGCTTCAGATAGTATTGACCAACATATTTCTTACTTTTAATCCACAGAGTAAATCCTTCTCAAAGCAAATTAAAGTTATGTTTTTAACTACTGAAATATTTCTTGACTGTCCTAATAAATAGAAAACATTAAATATGTAATAACCAGCTGATCATTTTTGGATCTACAAACTCTCTGAGCTTCTCTATTGACCTTCTATTGTTTTCCTTCAAAATACAATTTTCTCCCCCATTCTGTATTTACGCCTGTTGTTATTCTAAACTTCATTTTATATTTGTTTGCTTAGCTTTTCTTATTGCTGATAAGCTATGATACAGAGTATGTGTTTTTGCTTATATTTTAAAAATCCTGTAGAGTTCCCTCTCATGCAAAACTGGTGAAGAAAGGCTCATCCATGTTCTGTGTCCTACTGTCACATTTTCCACTATAGTGTACATTTCTTTTTCACATCACTTAATTCAACTAATTCTAAACTTTCAGAAACCTGTCTTTATCATATTCACATAAATGTCTTCAGCATTTCTCAAATACATACAAAAGCTGTAAATACTGAATGCATTTTAGAAAGAATTATTTGCTCATCTCTATTTCTCAGTCTTAAATTTAGTTTACCACAAAATTGTCTGTTATGTAATTTCATTAAAATTTTCCTAGAATCTGTCACAGTCTTTAGCCACCAGAATAATATTATGCTAACAAAATTTGGTGAATGAAGATGTTTCCTTTCTTTTCTAAACTGCTAATAAACAGGTTGAAAATGCCATTTGTATTGTAATTTTGCTTGACAAGTTCAATGATTAACAGCTTTCCATTTTTTCCAGTTACCCCGATATGCTTTCCACATTGCAGCAAATTGCTAGCTCATTACAAGATGAACTGTCAAGAACCTCCAAAGTCAGATGTTATCAAAACTCTTGAGAAAATTTTGAACTAAATGGTTTATTGTGCACTTCATAAGCTCTTGATGTTTAGAGCACTGTTAGATTTCTATGGGAGTCTCAATGGCTTCATTTATTTTTTTAATTAATGTCTGTGTTGCATCCAATGCTGAATCATCTCCTGCACTCACACAGAGCAGCAGCTGGTTTGCGATTTCACTTCTGTGCTGACATCCCCTTTTGGAAGGCATATCTTCCTACTCTTTTTTTTCCTCTGGGCTTAATCTAGTCTTCTTACCCAAGCAATCACAATCTGTGCCACCATAGTCAGTGGATTTAGCTTTCTCCAGGGAAACGAGCAGCAGAGACATCACGTGCAGGGCTCCAGCCTGCACTCCTGGACCATTCCCGTGGCCCAGCTACTGAGAGATGAGCAAACCATGCAGCTCACCCGCTCCTCCCTGGGGACGGAGAACACGAGCCCTTGGGACAGAGAGCCAAGGCCACAGCAGCACAGATGGGAGAAAGGGCAGAAAACCACACCCAGGTCCCGTCTCCTCTCAGCACAGGGCTGAAGGGCTGGGGTCAGATGTGAGCAACACTCCTGGGACATCCACTGCTGTGCCATTCCTGAAACAAGTGCCTGTTCTTAACAAGGGTTGGGATAAAATTAATTTAGGAAGTTGCAGCATCAGTGTAAGGACAGCAATGTGAACTTGTAATCAATCCCAGACCAAGAGACATATCCAATAAACTGAGGTTTTGGGTTATCTTTTCTTTAATGTAAAAAGATCTTCATATGACTATTGGACTCATTATTGCACAGGTAAAGCATTTAAATACATTTAACATCACAAGGCTGGTCAGTGCTAGCACCATGCTGTCACCTCACAATTTTAAATAAAGATTAGCAGAGCTGTAATTCCATAGCCAGGCAAGAAGCTGACAAAGAGATATCTCTTCCCTCAGAAACTAGAGTACAGACTCTAAGCTTTTTTATGAGATAACTAGAAAACTTTTCTTTTTCCTTGTTTTTCCTGCCCTGTCAAGACACTTTAACACCATTCAGGGCTCAACTCTACATCCTGAATTGCAGTAAATCAATTAGTTATATTTTATCTTATTCTTTATAAAACACCCGCATTTCTAATACTAAATGATATAAAGAACTGCTTTCATCTTGCCAAAAAAAAGAAAACCCCTAAAGTGTTTTAAAGATACAAAATGTCAAAGTATTGAGCCTCTTTTGAAATTCTAATAATTCAGTGCTAAGGACACCTCTTGGATGTGCTATAAGTGTCTGCTGATCTGAAAATATTTTTCAGTGAATTTTAACTCCCTGATGTAGTGAACATCTTTATAGTTGGACCTTCTGTTACAGGTGAAGGAAAACACCATTCTCCATTCTGCTCCTGATAAGAAACAAACTGAAATATCCCACAAGACAAGAAAGTAAGCAAAGCTGCTTCTTTGACTTCTGAATAGGAGGTGCTAGTGCATTTATTTAAATTCAAAAATTACAGTCAATGACTTATATACTAAAAGAACATACCCCTCATACCATTCTTGGTGAGTTATATTGTGCTAGGATCATAGGTATTGTATTCTTCATTTCCCATGGTCAACGGTGCATCTTCAAAACATTCCTCCAGTGAATGGAAATCAGTCTTACTTACTTATACTTCTCTTTATGTCAGGATAATGCATTCCTGCTCGTTGGCTCTGCTTCTTCTGAGCCTTTAATTTTGGTCCTTAAACACTGTTTGCGTGTTCCTTAAAAATCACTGATTCCTCTACTCATTGTAGAGCCTTCTCAGCTGAGTCTAAACTGCAGGAGCTGACTGTGTGCATGTCTCAAAGGTGCTGCATAACTGAGAGCTTGTGTGTCACATGAGAAAGCAATGACATGCCCCAGATTTGGATGGGAGTGTTGGAGAGGAAATTCCATGTGGAAACACAGGAATTGTGAAGCAGACTTTGGCAATCAGCTTTTCTGAACCCTAACAGAACAGCAGATGCACTGAGGAGAAAGGAACTCCTAAACCATCACAGTCAGAGTATTTGTAAGAAGCAATTGTTCGGGATTTTCAGAGGCAGGAAAAAACCTAAGGAGCAGCTGTCTCAAAAAACAGTCTTAAATGAAAAATGGCTACAGCTTTGAAGAGAACTGGCATTAAAGCCAGCATTCCTAAAGGTTTAGGATGAAATAGAGGTAGATGTATAGAAATTACTGAAAAGGAGTAAAACAAAAAATACAGTATGTCTGCCCATGCATCTTAGGAGGAACTGATGTGCAAATGAACGAAAATTTGGGGGTTAGTTTCCTCTGGGAACAGCCTCCTTAGTCATGGTCAGAAAAAAGTTGTTGAAGAGGTGCTAAGGTTAGAAGGAAATAATACAGTGGGAATGAAGCACTATGGAAAAATACTGACTCTACTAAATTTGGCACAGATATATCTAGGAAATTAATCCTACTGAATGTTTGCTATATTGGTTACTTATCAGAGGTATGTGTGTGTGCAGAATCACATTTTCTGTGGCTTTCTTCAACCAGCTGTACCATTAGAAATGGATAATTTGTAATATTCTAAGACTGATATTTTGCTCAGTGTAAGGTGACACTTTCCTTGCAGGATATCCAAACTAATCACACTGCCAACCAACAGGCATCTTACTATTCTGGCTCCTCAGCATTTAAAATGTCTCATAGCTCTGTGAAATATTTCTGGTGTTGCGATTCTATCCAACTGTATCTTACAAACAGTGTATCTAGTAATGCATATCAATTTCAATAACTAGAATCTGTGAAAAGCATCCATCTTCAGTAAGTAACAAACATATGACCCATCTTTCTTTTTCCTTGTTGGACACCTGATAAATTAATGCTAACTTTCTGTGCCTGCTCCACACTGTCTATGGAGGAAGACTCAAAATGAGCTGTTCCTCTTCTGGTGCCTATGATTAGAGACAGCCTTTGATTCTCAGTGATTCTTGACTTATTTGGTCTCTCCCTGTTGCACCTCATCAAACATAAGGGATCCTTTGGAAGTTACGGAGCTGGCACAGGGTGGTGTGCTACAGACAGTAGCAGATACCAAGTACTTGTGCCTACAGTGGGAAGCGGATGATAAATTTTTCAGTGTGCATGTGGGTGTCTATTGACATCACAGGTGGTTTGTGAGGAGAAAAAGTACAAATTTATTAATATTGGAAAGCACACTTTGTTTAGTTCTAAAAGAGGCAGTAACTCTAACAGCGGGGTATATGCTCCTTGGTACAATAGCATGATGTATCATTTTGGAGGCTATTTTCCCCCTGGAAATGACAGTTGGCTGTACTCTGCAGAGTTGGGACCATGGGTAACAGATCAATTCAGCCCTCAGCATGAACATTTGTGACTCTCAAGCAGTCACCAAGCTCTGCCTTTGTGGCGGAAAAGCTCTGTCTATGTGGTGCTGAACATAAAGGACTTTACATTCTGGCTCTTTGACATTTCCTTGGATGTTGAAAGAGGAACAGTGCACACTTGGGAACACCCTCCTGTAACAGGGTTGTAGACTTCAGCCTGGGTAGCAGTGACTAACCCAGAGCTGGAGGAACTGGGAGAGGAGGTAGCTCCATGTTTGCGAAGAGTAAGGACGGCTTAACCTATGGGAATCACCTGCTGCTTGCAGAGGGAGGCACAAGCTCCTCCGCAGCAAGGGTGTAAGAGCCATGTTTGCTCCCCAACATGAACCTGATCCCAGGAGGTTTCTCACACACACACACAAAGGCTCAGCACCAGCAGGAACTACTGATACCAATCAGTGAGCCCCATCAGCCCTTTATATTTAAGGGTTGGATCTTTAACCCCTGCAGTCTGAGGAAGCTTCAAAGTCAGACTTCTCACTTGCTGCCCTGACACGTGGCCCCTTCTGCATGAGATGAGGTGCTGCTGTTCTCTCATCAAAGCTGATTACCTCCATGTTTTGTGTGGACCCCAAAAATCCCTTTAGAAAGCATTGGTGTTAACTGCACAATGCCCAGGGACTCCATTGCTGGCTCTGAACAAGCAGGCATGGACAAGGAAAAAGCTCTGGTCATCCATGGAGTTTCATGGCCAAAATTGAGTTTACCAATGCGGTTAGGAGACTGTGGGGTTGGCTGAATGGGTTTGGGGCGATGACAGTTTTGAATGAATGTGCTTAACATTTCCTCATGCTCTTCTTCTACTGCTAAAGTCCCTTACAGGAGCTAGTTGTGCAATTACATCCAGTTCCTTATTGAGTTGTGGCAATTAGTAATATCATTACTGTAGGACAGAAGCTCCAGTGAAGAACTGAGACCTTTAATAATCATGTTTTGTCCAGAAAAAGAGCAAGAAGTGACAATAACTCCTGGGACTGGGAAAAAAGCTTTTAAAACGGTCTTTGGGGCTTTGAATCCCTCAGGGAGAGAGAGCAGTTGAGGGAGACCTTAAAAAAAAAAAAAGATTTGTCGATTTGTGAACTTGAAAATGTCACACATTTTTCTGTTGAAGCTATGCCTCACTGCTGTTGTTAATGTGTCACTGTAACACCTGCTGGCCCTGATTAGGATTCCTCTGGGATGGTATAATCACAGAGCACAATGTGGCCACAAAGAAATTACAGCTCATGATCTGCAACATATAAAGGGGGAATAATGATAGACTCAACTAGATTTATGCTGGGTTATCCATACATATGGCCTGTATGGATGTATTTGTGTCTTCATTTACTATTTTGATTTAGCTCTGTAAACATCAGTGCTCCCTCATAACTCTGAGCCTGGCCATTATAAGTTATCTGCTCTTATGGTGTCATTGAAGAAGATCTCAAATAGGGATTTGAAATAGGAGAAAATAACAGCTTAGACTTAGGCTACTGTAAGCTGGGCTGGCTAAGGGGCAAATTTACATTTAGATTGAGCCTCTTGACATCTTCTCTAAGTAATTGTAAACTCTCTTCTGCCTCAGCTCAAGAAAAGAATTTAGGCAGTCCTGCACTGCCAAAAACTGTCTTATGCTTTTAGGATGTGTGATAGCTAATATACGTAGTCAGGTTTAGCATCTACTTTTCATAATTATTTGTGCAAATACAGTTCAGTTATCAAATGTCAGCATTAATCAGACAAAGGATATCAGCACTGCCAAAATAAACATGTTGTAAAACTGTTGTGTCTGATTATTTGTATTATTCAACCAACACCCAGATGTCCTATTATGTTAAGAGCTACACAAGCATATAAGAAACCATTCCACCAGGAGGGAGTGCATGACTAATTTGAGATAAGTGAAAACAATTGGACATTACAAGCAAATAAAGAGAGGGGAAAATTAGGGGGGTTGTGGTAGTCTGTGATTTTGTGTTCCTATAAGAACCAATAATGAGTTTTAAGTAAAGGAAAAAAAAAAACCTGCCTTGATATAAATAAATAAGTAATATGATACCAGTGATTCTTACCTGGCATTTGCCTAGCCCAGTGGAGATTTCTGTGGTATGTACTTAGCTTTCATATTAGGGTCTTATCCTCATTCATGCCATGCCTGTTTACACCATTCTTGTAGGGGTCTGCAATAGGCATTGCACGATGGCAGAGGACAGAGGAACACAGCCAAAATCCTACAGCTGGCCTCATACCACACAAATCTGCCATCTGCCCCCAGCCAGGCACATGCCCAGGGAGGGCTACAGGGCCTGCATTTCTTTGTTATTAAATGCCTTACACTGCCAGCACAGCATAAAGGGATCCTGATGTGACTGATCATTCGTTTCCCTCATTCGTGTTCTGCTGCAGCATGTTTTCAGTGCCACAGCCCGACTTTGTTTGAGCGTTAATGTGAATAAATAACTTTATTAAGGTGCCTGGTAGAACTGGTGCTGCCTGGGACTGGGAACATTACAGTATGCTTCAATGAGAAGGAGGTGCACAGAACACAAAGATCCACAGAGTTTACAGAGATATCCACTCTCCAGTCTCCTTTCTGATCTGAGGTCACCCTGCCTTGTCATGGGCTTTTCATTATTCCGAGTCTCTATTTGTCAAGGGCACCTCCTCAGAAGTCAGGATGAGTTTTAGTCCTCTTTGCCTGCAGGAGCTTGTGGTCGGTGATGCACAGCGATACAAAAGACATCTTAAACATAAAACATTTAGCAGTTGACACGAAGTATTTAGTGATGGAGAAAAAGATAAGTAAGATAGAAAAAATATATTTATTCATGTATTTGCAATGTAAAATTTACGAGGTAACCACAGGAAACTGGACTCTGTCAGGCACTTGAGTGTCTCAGATTATTTCTCCCAGACAATTCCCAGCCTTTTGTGAATGTGCTCCTTTTTTCACATCCCTAATTCTTTTCCCCTCCAGTGCAAAGAAGCCTGGCAGTGTCCCTCAGCTATTGTTTGTAGAAAAGTGGCTTATCTTGAGCCATACTTTTCCTTTCATTTTCCTTTTGAATTGAACCATTCTGTTCACGGGGCAAAGTCAAAACAGGGTACTCATAAATTATCACAGAGCTGTTCCCCTTTCATCACAGGCATAAACACTTCACAAATCTCATAGGTGAAGCTGGAATTCCCACCTATTCTTGGAATTTATAGCCAAAACCAAGTGAGAGTGGTGACACAGTAATGCAAAAGAACCTTTCTGATATCTCCCATGTAGGGCAACATCTATAATATTTAGTGTTTCCATAATAATTACTATTTCTCATGAAATACAGCACTTGCCATCCCTCACTCTCTTTCACATTCCCACAAAGGAGAATTCCTTGAACTGCCCAGCAGTGTACTGACAAAAAAAAAAAAATTAAAAAGTAATAATTAAAAAACCCCAACTAGTAGCACAACAGCTCCATTGGGAACACTAATAATATGTGACGGCCTGGTAGAAATGCTATGTCATTAAAATGTAACAGCAATTTATATTCTATAAGCCATGTTTCTGGATCAACTGAGCCACTTCATTTCGCTTCTCTACACTGCTTGTCTCACCCAAACAAGGTGATGTTTTACACGGAGGGAGAATAAGGAGACTTACACTTGCGAGTGGGTTTGTTGTGTTTGACTCTCCTTGAAGCGTTTTCTATAATTTTTAAAGGACTTGGCCCAACGAAGTCCTGCTGGTAGCTCCAGCAGATGTACGTGGCGGCAGCGGCCGGTGCGATCTTTGCCACAGTCGCTACTTTGCCGTGTGGCCTGGAAGGCACATTCGGGTGCGGGAACACAGCCGTCTGGCAGCGAGGCCAACGGGTGGAAAATAAAGAGCACTAACAGAAGTGGGATTTTCAAGAGATTTAAAAAAAAACCCACCCAACACGGCATGGCATCGCCGCTGGGTGCCCCGGAGCAGAGCTTTCATCGCCTGCCCACTCGCGGGAGGACCACACCGCCCTGTCGAGGAGGTCTGTTCCTCAGGGACGGGGAGGGAGCTGGCCACCTCCTCCCCCTCCGATGCGGCTCCAAGCCCCGTCCTTCTCCGGGGGCCGGAGCCGCCCTCGCCCCCGGGCCCGCCGACATCCCGCCCATCACCGCTCTCCCGGCTGGCGCTGCCCACGCCACCTGCCCGGGGCGCCGTCGTGGAGCTGCTCCCAATTCCTGGAGACCTGTAAATACAGCTCTGAGTTGAATGTGGTTTGGTTTTTTTTTCACCTTTGCAGCCTTTACAAAGTAAGGACTACCTGTTGCATACTCATGCGGCAGCACTATTCAGCAAGATAAATCAGTGTCCGCCGCGTTTACCGGGAGAAAACACCCGGGGATGCCCGAGCGGTCTTGTCTCTTCCCCGGGAAACGTGGCCTGGCCCCGGCCCCGGCCTGGCATTGCCAGAACCAGCTGCCTGGTCTCGCCTTGGGCACCCGCCCCGTGGTGCCCGGTGCCCTCGCACTCCGGCCGACCTTGGGGCTTTTGCCTTTCGGGGTAATGCCTTGAGCGCAGATGAGCGGAGCGGGGGGCCTGGAGCGCCGCAGGGTGCTGCCCACCCTCCCATCCCCCCAGAAGTCCGGGACTGTCTGCCCCCGAGCGCGCTGCAGTCCCTGACGTCCGGACGTGGATGATCGGAGCCCCCCCAAGGACTTCGGAAGCTAAGCACGCATTTACTGCTTTCGTCTTACAGATAAAGCAGCCACGGCGGCTACTCCAAGGTCCGCTGTGCCCCAGCCGAGGAATCGGAAACATCCCGGCTGCTGCTGCTCTGCTCTCCCCAGTAAAGCTGCGCCTCTTTCCCACGCCTGAGCATCTCCTCCCTTTCATTTACTCTCCAGGTGATTTGCAAATGTAAGGGCTGCAATTTCATATCCCCGTGCTCCAAAAGGACGGGTCCGTGTCTTTTTCAGTTCAGCCAGAGCCAGGAACTTGCTGACATTCTCGGATACTCGGCTCTGCCTCTAGGTGAACCTGTATCTGCCTTGAGCAGGGAGATAATGCAGTGGCTGTTGTTTGGTTGCTGCCAGTCCCTGGAGAGAGCGTTTCCATGAAGTCTTAGCTCGGGGGAAAGAAAACCAAAACAACCAAAACGGGCAGTGCTTTATAGCTCATGACGGGGAAATCAAAATTTCTCCCTAAATGAGGCTTTCTGATAGGAAGAGGCCGGCAGAGGCGTCCCTATAATAAAGCGTGCGAGGAAAGTAGTTTGCCGGGCGGGAGGAGAGCAGCCTGGCTGGCTGACAGAGGGGGCGGATCCTGCGCACGGGCGGGCAGCGCCGAGTCGGAGCGGCCCCGGCAGCCGCGGGGCTATTTCAGGAGCCGGGCGGAGGCGGCGGCTGGAGCCGGAGCAGTGATGGGGTTAGCGGTGCCGGTGGGCTGAGCGGGGGGCTTGCAAGCGAAGGCGAAGGCAGCCGGGAAAACACACCTTCGCCTCGGATTGAGGGGAAAAGGATCGGTTTTTTGGGCTGCATCACAACTTGAGCAGCATAAAGCTGAGCCAGGAGGAGAGAGGAACGGCAGGGGAAGGAGGAGGAGACGGAGGAGGAGACGGCTGCCGCCGGGGGATTTGGGCTCGATTTATCGAAACAAATCAGTGCTCGGGAGAGAGCGGCGAGGAGGAGG